>JAHWFP010037553.1:0-12268 GCA_023313725.1 Lithobius niger
CCAATACTTTTGCAAACTGAAGCATGCCTTGATATAATTTTGACTATCATTAGTTCTTAAGTTCTTGGTTTATTATTTTTGTTTAAACTAATACGCTCCCTCTCCAAAGGATTCGTAGCGTTGGGCCGGGGACCTCTGCGCTTGGAAAACTAAAAACTCACTCCCCCCCCCCTCTTTCAAAACTAAACCAAATCGCTACAACTTAACGCCCCTCGTCCCTGTCAACGAAAAAGACGTTAACTATAGACTATAAGAATTAAACGCATCTATTGGACGGTATAAGTAAAACTGCCCACTAAGGCCCTTGATACCGCAAGCATAATGGTGAACATATGCTGATGTATATGATGAAGCACCGAGCCCATTGCTAAAAGGCTTAAGTGTGACATCAATTTTGATGGAAACGACGTAATCGAGTCGCATCGGCCGGTGATCTGTCCGATTAGTTTAATTAAGAAAGTGTTCATTATTATAATTGTTTGAAGCTAGCCCATCTAAAGACGGGTGAATTTAGATATATCTACGACGTTCTGTGTCCCTGCTTATGTCTTTTTCCTTCCCAGTATCCTCCCTTCCCCAAAAGCCTCCTCACACACTTTTCAGTAACCAGATTGTTCCAATGAATTTTAGGTTATTCCATTTAAAAACAAAAGCACCTGTTAATTCGTTTGAATAAATTTGCTGCATGTAATTTGTTGCCAACACTGGTTCGTGAGTGCAATGATAGTTACACCGACAACATTGAAACAATACAACTCGGCATTGCAAGTTAGTCCACATCTACGAAATAAGTCTACCTAAGTTCTAGAAATGAACGACGCATCGTCATTTGGTGTGAAACTAAGATTTTAAGTAAAACACGGATTCTTTCAATTTGCTTATCATCAAAATCAACAAAGGCAAAACCGTTACCAGCCAGAAATGCCACATTCCAGGCACGGTCTGAATGCCAGCAAGGATAAAAGTCAGTCACCGAAATTATAGTCAAGTTTGTAGTCGATTCCTATCCGAATGCATCCCGGGAACTTTAGTCCAGTCGGTGGGTTAGTCCACTAAGATTTTCTTATGGTGATTTGCATTTCTTGTTTATCCTGACAGGCCGTTTCACTGGCCAAAGCTGTCAGTGACATCATCTTCCAGTTCACAGAACCTGCGAGTGGCTTACCGTGACGTCATCTAGGAATGGACCACCTATTCCAGTGTTCAAGGGATTGTTGTCTATCAATGGCTGTAAAGGACTATTGTTACATGAAGACAACAATCACAGCATGACAATGCACAACATCGACCGCACGTCGCGCAAGGCATGGACTCAAGACATTGTTGCAAGCCACCTGAGGCCTTATGCCGAGGATTTGGAGTCTTTCGTCCAACACCTACTGATTGGGGTGTTTTAACTGCCCGGTCTGGATGCTAACATGGCCGACCAAATTGCTAACTCTATTTAGGCCCTAAACCTATTTCTAATAATTCTGTTGGGGTTAAATACTCAATGTGTATACTTTCAGACGTTAAAGGTTTGTATGTAATGATTGCCTAATAGAAATGTGTTTTATATTTCAGTCTTTTCATTCCTCCCTGCACACGCATCGTTAAAATACGACGCCAGTTTCACTTCTGACAAAAACTGTATTCGAAATCGATTGTTTTGAATCAAAAAGGAAATAGTCGAATTAGCGTCATTTTCAACTGCTTAGGTTATTTTGGGACGTAGAGGGACAATTGTGCTAGGAAATACCTAGAACCTTTTACATATCTCAATCGGTGTGAGTACGATTGTAAATCCGAGTGCATTTTCTAGTGTACGAATGTTTGTAACAATGGAAGATGGTTTATATGAAGGAATTGTGACTGAGATTTGAAGATATTTGAAGCTTGAAAAATATTTTTTTTTAAATGATCGAAAAACAAAACAGAACCTAACACTACTGTACTGTGACCGAGGTTGGAGCTAATGACCTAGCTGTCGACGCGCCATTAAACCTCACCCCCCCTTCCCAACTAACACAACCTTATAATCATCATCCAACAAGCCTTTGCTTGAATGCTTGCCCGAGATACCGTGACTGTCTCCGATACTAACATAGCCTATTTCCCATATTGCTAAACATCATTAAGCAAAATGCTTTAAAGGTCGGAATTAAGCTCCATCACCAAAAAATAAATAAAATCAATAAAATCAGAGAAAGAAAGAAATTTGTAGAGCATGGTATTCAAAACTTCTTTTAACAATACCCGGTTCCTGGTTTTAATCTCTGGAGTAACGTAAAATTTGTGGCGGTTTACCAACGCATACATACTTTTTTCTTGTTTCAAGAATTTTAAGGCATTTTTAAATGAACCTTACAGTCATTTTGTAGGAGCCAGAATTGAGCAGTATATCTTGCTATTTAGGCTTTAGGTTTTTTTTGTGTGTGGTATTCTACCATCACTTCTGGTTTTGAATATAGTTTTTACTGAAAACATGTTAAAATACATTATTTTTTTTCTGCCAGACAGAGCCACTCCGTCAGGAAAACAAGTAGAGGTGAGAGGCTCCAGCACGACTACACCACCGAAGGGAACGCCACCTCGTGTTAGTGTAGACGAGGGGTAGGGTTACCCCTGTTGCCATATACAGGGTGTCTGGAAATTATGTCAAAAATTTTCAGGGCTGAATTCTACCATGAAAACAAGTAAAAAATTCCTAATAAAAATGGGTCTAATTCTGCTTCGTTTTGGAATTAGACCTTGCCGAAGGTTACGAACTTTCAACATTATTCCAGTTGTGGTAGACGGAATCACGAATTCCAAACATAATGAACACTGATTTATTAAATAGACAGTAATGATAATAAAAACTCTCTGGAAAGACCTCCTTACCAAAATGTTATAACGTTAAGTAAAGGGAAAAAAAACAAATTTCTTTGCATATCAATACAACCAACAAATAAACATTTAAGAGACTGTACATAAATGACGTCACCCTAAATTTTCCCTTTTCTACTGCCATCCCCATGTTACAGCTCCCTAGAAAATTGCAACTCCACAGAAAATGAAGTCATAAAAACACCGCCCGACCTCCCCACCTTCCCTGCCTTGTTTCTGAGGAAGCGGAAGACAACTGATAACCCCCCTTTTACCTCAGTTGGTAGAAGGTTTATCTGCGACATCACAAAATTAGGGACTTTCCCCCGCCTTTTCACACTGGCAAATTGTGATTTCCCCCCTCCCGGCCTGATGTCATTTGTGTTCGGACAGATATTCAGCATTCAACATGTTGTTCTCAGCATCAACTTTCAACTTTCAGTATTCTTTACTTGTTTTCATCAGAAATCTGTGTCAAACAGTTTTTTTTCTGGGCTGTTTTCTCCCATGAAAACAAGTAAAATATTCTTCGTAAGCGTGGATCCAAATGTGCTTCGTTTTGGAATTACACCCTGCCTAAGGTAACCAACTTTTGAGGTTTATTACAATTATGGTGAACCGAATCACAAAATGCAAATAAAATTCAAAATAATTTAATTGAATAAAACAATAATAATAATAAAGATCTATCTGTAGACACAACATTTAGTGATGAAAAACAATTTTTGTGATAAAAAAAAATATTTTTTTTGTGAGATTTAGAACACTTAAAAAAAACAATAATTAAACGGCGGCTTTTGGAAGGGAGGTCTTTCCAGAAGAGTTTTTATTATCATTACTGGTTATTTAATAAATCAGTGTTCATTATGTTTGGAATTCGTGATTCCATGTACCACAACTGTAATAATTTCAAAAGTTCGTTATTTTCGGCAAGGTCTAATTCCAAAACAAAGCAGAATTGAACCCATGTTTATTAGGAATTTGTTACTTGTTTCCATGGTAGAATTCAGCCCTGAAAATTTTTGACACTAATTTCCAAACACCCTGTATTCGTGTACGAGTTCCACGCGTCATCTTCAACATTTCCTCTAATGTTTTGTAAAAACAGTATTTAGTCAGTCCTCCTACCATGCCGCCTGAAAATTGTTTCTATTGCCCTTTGGAAATATACATAACCTGTGTTTATTTGCATTCTTCCTCGATGGATGCTTGCAAATAAACACAGGTAATATATGTTTTCGAAGAGCAACTAGAAACGGTATTTTGCCGGCTTTTCTACCTGGTTGGCTGAAAATAGTTTCCATTGGCCGGGATAAATATACATTACCTGTGTTTATTTGCAAGCATCCATCGAGGAAGACTGCAAATAAACACAGGTAATCAATGCTTCTGAAGGGTAACTAGAAATGTAAATTTATGGTTACAAACCATTTAACTCGCAAAATTGCTTAAAGCTATATCTGTAGACATACTTAAAAACTTTCTCTGGCTTCTAAAGCTTAAAAAAAATTTGATTTTTCGAAAGACGTTAGTTCCTTAACAACGTGAAAAAATAGGGTTGGTAGGTTGGAATGAAGTTGTTTTTTTTTTTACTTTTTTACACTGAATTCATGCAGCAGTTTACACTATAAAGTTTACATTCCGAAAAAAATTAGAAATGACCGAAAAACCATTTTGAGTTATGGAAATCTGAAAAATAGTTAGGGATGGTTGTGTTACAGGAACTAAAGGTATTTTCTTAGGTTTAACACACATCAGATCAAAAAATCAACACAGTTGTCAATGAATTAACTTGTGTTAGTGTTTATCCACCAAAAACTAAAACTGGTAGAAAAATCTACCAAGTTTCCAAAAACGGTCGGCCTTTGAAGGTAGTGATATCATTCCACCAGGGAAAGGCCGCCAAGGTTAAACCCTATTAGCTAAGTTAATCGCACATACTATTAGTTCAAAAGTTAAATGAAAACTAGAAGATTGATACTAGCGGTAGCAATATTCAAGTTTTCATTTAACGTCCAAAGTATTATTCGGTGCGATTAACTTGGCTGATAGGATTAACCTTGGCGGCCTTTCCCTGGTGGAATCATATCACTACCTTCAAAGGCCGACCGTTTTTAGAAACTTGGCGGCTTTTTCTACCAGTTTTGGTTTTGGGTGGATACCACAAACCTTCATAGGACTGTGAACATACATAAGGTTACACCGTCTGTTTAAGATGCTTCAATCCCATTTTTGCACACTCTGGCTAACAATCATGCTTCGCTCACTCAATCAGCGCATCCCCTTCAGTTGTTTTGTTTATCCCTGCACCTTCCCCTTAATTTTTCAAGATTTCGTTTACATTTTGTCATGCAGAAACCCCTGAAGGTCGCTGTTACTAAAACAGCAGAACGCGAAGCATTTTATATGTGGGTTATTAAAAAAAAACCATTAGCTCATGTATGCTCGTATTGTTGTGTAACCATCATCTAATGTGCATCCCTTTATTCTTACGCAATCCACCGCAACGTTAATGTTTCTTTAGTTTGTCCTTCGTTACAGTTCAGTTTTTAGTTCGTCCAGGCTTTTACAATAAATCTATGGACCAGTCTTAATTGTTCAAGCCATTGTTGCTTAAAATCTTTGGTTGCGACTTGGAAAAGAAACGAAATTTAAATTCGCCGTTGGCGAGTTTTAAAACCTTTCAAACGCATTTGTCCTGACCCCTACAACCCCCAAACCAACGAAAGGACCATCCTCAGATCACCATGCATCCGTGTGCAAAAGTTCAGATATATAGGCCTTCTGATTTTTTTTGCGCTATCCATGAGCAAAAAGTCTATGAAATTTAACACGGGAAAAATCTTATTAGATAGACAGCTAGCTAGACAGCAACGTAAAAACAACGTTATTGACGCATCTTTTTCTCTATGATTGGTGGACACTCATCCTTTAAATTTTAGTTTTTTTAATCTCTGACCCTACCCCTTACCTGGCAAGTGGAAAACCGTGCTTTCTGCTGGATCCCGGGCCATGTTGGGGTAGGAGGAAATGAGCAAGCGGATTCTGCAGCAAAAGGGGCCCTTTCTGGCCCTCTCGGAAGGGATCTCAGCCTTGTTCCCTCGAACGCCTTTCCAACTCTGCGTCTGAGGTTACACGTTTTTTGGCAAGCCTCGTGGGATGGACAGGATGACAATAAATTACGAGCTATTAAAGGCACTGTTGAGGAATGGCACTCGGCGTGTCGCCGCAGTCGCTGTAAGGAGGTGGTGTTGGCCCGTGTGTGCATTGGTCACACTCGACTTACTCACTGTTTCCTTTTGCGGGGGGTTGACCCTCCTGAATGTTATTGGTGTCAGCGGCCACTTACGGTCCGGCACTTCCTTGTTGATTGTTGCCATCTTGATGGTTTTCGTCGTCGTTTCCATCTTCCGCATGACATTGTGCGTCAATTGGGCGATAAGTTTGTCCTCCTGTCCGGTGTTTTTCAATTTTTGCAGAAGGTACAGATGTATGACAAGTTCTAGATTAGGGGTTTGAATAATATCTCTGTAATGTGTGGTGCAGTGGCAACCCAGACCACTGCACTGTGACTGAGGTTGGCGCTAATGACCAAGTTGTCAACGCGCCATTAAGCCTCATCCCCCTTCCCCTTACATTTTCCACAATTTGAAACATTTCTGTCGCATTGAGATTTATCCTCAAAATATGCTTTCAATTGCTTACAGTTAACATACACATGTCTGCTAGTGAGCCGCCTTTTTATCATTAACAATCAATTTTTAACAATCGGATGTCTACAATGGGATGATTTACTGTTACTTGTGTTAGGGTGTGTCTAGATGAGTTGGAGCGAATTTGTGTACAACTTGTCTTAGGAAGTGTGTGAATCGTGGTTTCGGCCCTGTAAGGAGAGATAATGGTACAACAGTTGTTTAGATTGACAATGAGTTAATGAACTATTGAGAACCGTGGTTGTGTTAGGATTTTCACCGTGTTTCACATTTCCCACCGGAAAAAGTTAGTTTTTTTTTTAGTTAGCACGTGTGATGATAGTCGTGAGTACCGTGTGCCGCCATGTTTCAATCCAGTGAGTTCCCTAAATACTCGAAATTTTGGTGATCCTTCAATGAAGAAACTCTGCTTGTTGTTTTGTTAAAATTAATGATAATTTTTTGTTATTCATAAAGACTGAGTTTTTTGTTGATGAGTGGGTGTGAGATTTTTTTTGTTAATCAGAGAATGGTGTGTGTTAATTCATTCGAATGTACTGGTTATGCATAATTATTGTACAATTGTACAATTATCGACTGAAAACCGTTCGCAAATACCCTAGTGCTATCTAACATCAGTGGTATTGTTAATTTGTCCACCTTGGGGCAGTAGTAAAACTACTTTATTTTTCTGTGTTTATGGATTTTTGCTTGGGGGGAAGGTGTGTATGGTTGCTATGAAATTCTTAAAACGATAACAAAAAACCCAAGCTAAATTAAACCTAAAAAATTTACATATTCAGAAATTAAAGAAAATTAAGATACTAAATAATTTTGATGGTTTCAAACTTGCTTTCCAAAAATTAAGAGTTGGTGAAAGAATTGGAGACCAATGTTAGTGCTGAATAAATTAAACCTAAACAAAATTAATGTCTTTTAAAATTAAAGGAGGCAAAATTATTAAATAATATTGATGGTTTCAAAAATTAATATAAAAAATGTATATGGTTTCAAAAAGGTTAAAAGACCGCCTAAGGATTGGTTTTAAGGTGATAAAACTGAGAAACGTTTTCCCCCAACATATTAAAAAGAATAAACAATTTTTTCGAATGGAAACCAAAACAGTTTTCACTTGCATTTATTGTAGGGGAACTTTTCCTACACAACAGCAACTACGAAACAATCTTTGCTCGCAGCATCAGTTCAAAAACGAAGAACGCGTGCTTCGGAGATCGGCTGCCGATTGTTTAAAGGATTGTTCTCTGACCCAAATGCAGGCACTTTGGCATCGACAATATGAAATGGTAATACCTGAAAATTTCGGCGATCTCTACCTTTCCTCGTATCATTGCGTGCGGCTATACACGCTTTGCTGATAGTTTTCCTGGACCAAATGGTCAATTGTAAGGCGCAGTTATGCTTATGCATCAAGTTCTTTAAGGATACAGCATTTTTCGAATCATTTGTTTGGTCCCGCTATTCCGAGCTGTATAATCCGAACGATATTCCCGTTATGTTAGATGAGGTGTTCGAAAAAATCCAGAAGACGATCGACATTTATGCCATGAGGGGAAGTGGTTGGGCCATATCTCGCATAACCAACTTAATTGTCAGAGAGACAAAGTACCAACCGTTGCGAGCTTCGTCTTATGTTCCTCTACCACACACTCTCAGGCCTAAAGCAGGCATGATTGTGAATGTAAAAAATGTAAACGATCAAAAGTGCTTTCTGTACTCGATAATAGCGGCGGGTTGGGGACTGACGAGTGTAAACCCTGAAGACTACGAAGAGTTTGAAGAATCACTCAACGTTAGCTCTGTGTCTTACCCGACGAAGCTCGGTGAAATCTGTAAATTTGAAAAACCTAACGATCTTTAGGTCAATGTAATCGGTTTTAATGAAAAAGAGGGAGTGCATCCGCTCAGAGTTTCTAGGAATTACGACGGAAAGCCCATCAACCTTCTCTTGTTAACCTCCGAGGACAAGAACCCACTACTGTGCCATCACGGACGTCGCTGCATTTTTACGTTACCGAGGTTCGGGTACTCACGCAAAGTTCTATTGTAGAAACTGTTTTGCGGCGTTTGGAAAACAATGGATGCTCACCACCCATCGAAATGAGTGCATCAAGATTAATCCCACGCAAGCACTCCTATTTAAGATGCCTGGAGAAAGTTTCTCCTGTTTCGGCATTTCAACCGACAAAATCCCTTTCCCGCATCACCTACGCTGACTTTGAGTGTCTCCTTCGACCCATCTCTGCCATTCAACCCAGTCCTTTGATGAGCTTGGTTACTAAAATTCATCAGCATGCACCTTGCAGTTTCGGGTACGTTGTAATAGGTCAAAACGGGGAGATTGTTAATCGAGAATACTACTTGGGAGAATACGCCGTTGAAGTATTTTATACATGCATGGAGAAAGAGGTGCAAGCTTACAGTAATCTATTGAAAAATGTACAATACCTCAATCTCACCCAAGTCAAGCGAGTTAGTTTCGACGCATCCAACGTATGTCATTATTGCGGTAAACCTTTCACCATTTTTTATTTGAAGAACAACCCTCACGCTAAGGTTAGGGATCACTGCCATGTTAGTGGAAAATTTAGAGGAGCAGCTGACTCACAGTGTAATCTTAGCGCGCGAGAAAGAATAACCATACCTGTTGTCTTACATAATTTGGAACGTTACAACATCCATATTCTAATTAGTGCCATGCACATATTCGAGGGAAAAGTCGACGTTATCAGTCGGAACGCCGAACGTATCAAGAGTATGACGAGCACGAGGTTAAAAAGTGGCATCAGTCTTCGATTTATTGACGGTTTGAATTTCTTGAACGTTTCCCTAGATACTGCGGTTGGGAACTGCAAAAGCAACGGATTCTCTATTTTCGAGGCAGCTTTGGACTCGGGGTTAAAGTCTGCGTGGTTCGTCGAAGGAATGACTAGAGAGATTGCTATAGGTCTCCTGACCCAGAAAGGTGTTTATCCATATGATTTCGCGAGCGACATGTATGTTTTTGATAAGGAAGATCTCCCATCTCGAGGAGTATTTTTTTCCCAGTTGAAAGAAGAGGAGTTGGCGGGGAAAGAGTACGTGCGAGCTCTTAACCTCTGGCTCAAAATGAGATTAAAAAAATTCGGTTCCTACCACGAGATTTATAAGATGACTGATGTTTTCCTCTTTGTGGACATTTTCGAAGACTTCCGTAAACTGTGTCTCCGAAACCATAAATTAGATCCGTGCTACTACATATCTACCACTGGTTTCAGTTGGGCAGCGCTCTTGAGAATGCACGAACCAAAATTGGAACTGTTCACTCACGTCAGTAAACACAATCTAGTATTTTCCGTCATCTGTGGCAGGGTTTCGTTTATATGTAAGAGGTTCTCCGAAGCTAATAATAAATACCTGCCCAGTTTCAACCCTCACGAACCTTCCCTATACATCATATATTTGGACATGAACAACTTGTACAGTTTTGCCATGAGCGCTCCTCTCCCCTACAACGAGTTCCGGTCCTTGACGAAGGAAGAAATTATTAGAGCCTCCGATGTAGAAGCCGTGCCGGACAATGCAGCCGTTGGGTATATACTCGAAGTAGACCTGGAGTACCCTAGCGAACTGCACGATATCCATAATGATTACCCATTATCTTCCGAGAATATAGAGATTGGGAAAGATCTCGTTTCCCCCTATGCGAAAAAACTGGCTAAAGATATAGATCACAAGATCAGGTCATGCTCTAAACTCGTTCCGAATCTTCTGTACAAGATGAAGCACGTTCTCCACTACCGGAATTTGAAATTTTACCTCCGTCACGGATTAGTTCTTCACCATATCAGAAGGGTCTTGGCTTTCAACCAGAAACCTTGGATGAAAAACTATATAAAATTTAATACTGTTAAAAGACAACAGTCAACCACTCCGTTTGAAAAGGACTACTTCAAACAGTTAAATATTTCGGTTTTTGGTAAGACGTTGGAAAACAAACAGAATCGGCTCTCCGTGAAATTGTGCACGAATGTTAAGAGAGCCATAAAATACACCTCCCAACCTCTCGTGGATGTTTTCAGGATCTTGAACGAAAACTTGGTACAGATTAACCGCCGAGCTCGAAGCATTTGCTGCAACCTACCCACGTACTCTGGATTGAGTATTTTACAACCATCAAAATTGTTCATGTTCGAGTTCCATTACGAGTACATTCGACCCAAGTACGGTGATCGGGCCAGACTCCTATTTACAGATGCCGACAGCTTGTTCTACCAGATCGAAACGGAAGATGTGTACGAGGACATGGTTCGAGATCGATAGAGTATCGACACGAGTGATTATCCCCGCAATCACTAACTTTTCTCCGATGTGAACAAATTAGTTCTAGGTAAAATGAAGGCGGCGTCGGACGAACGTCTAACTGGAAAATCGTCTAATGGGATAATTGTCTAAAATCTGCCTAAAAAAAAATCTGGAAAAGCATCTAAACGGAATATCGTATAATGGAAAATCATCTAAACTAAATATCGTATAATGGATAATCGTATAATGGATAAACGTCTAACTGGATCAACGTCTAACTGCGGTTTCTGATGTTATATGTATAGCCGCAGCGAGCGCGGTACCGCGAGCGAGGCAGGGACATTAGACGATAATCCATTATACGAATTTCCAGTTAGACGATAATCCATTATACGAATTTCCAGTTAGACGGTTTTCCATTATACGAATTTCCTGTTGGACGACTTTCCGTTATACGGTTTTCCGTTATACGTTATTCCAATTATGCGATTTTCCAGTTAGACGATTATCCCTCGCCCCAAAGGAAGGGAAGGGAAGGGGGTAAGGGTGTAACGATTGCCCATCGCATTCCATCAGGCTATTCTGTGTTCTCTGCAGAGCTTTTGGCTCTTGGTTTGGCGGTGGAATGGATCCTTGACCTTCAGGGCACGCATTTCATTGTCTTTAGTGATTCCATGAGTGCCCTGGAGTCCTTGGCGAATTACAATCCTCGGAACCCCTTGACACAACGTGTCCAAGCTTTGCTTTCCCGCTTGCCTGGCCAGCGGAAAACCGTGCTTTTCTGCTGGATCCCGGGCCGTGTTGGGATAGCAGGGAATGAACAAGCTGATTCTGCTGCGAAAGGGGCCCTTTCTGGCCCTCTCGGTAGGGATCTCAGCCTTGTTCCCTCAGATGCCTTTCCAACTCTGCGTCTGAGGTTACACGCTTTTTGGCAAACCTTGTGGGACAGACAGGACGGTAATAAGTTACGGGCCATTAAAGGCACTGTCGAGGAGTGGCACTCGGCGTGTCGCCGCAGTCGCCGTGAGGAGGTTGTGTTGGCCCGTTTGCGAATTGGTCACACCCGACTTACTCACTGTTTCCTTTTGCGGGGGGTTGACCCTCCTGAGTGTTCTTGGTGTTGACGGCCACTTACGGTGCGGTACTTACTTGTTGATTGTCGCCATCTTGATGGTGTTCGTCGTCGGTTCCATCTTCCGCATGACGTTGCGCGTCAGTTGGGCGACAAGTCTGTCCTCCTGTCCGGTGTTTTTCAATTTTTGCAGGAGGTACAGATGTATGACAAGATTTAGATTAGGGGTTTGAATAACATCTCTGTAATGTGTGGTGCAGTGGCAACCCGGACCACTGCACTGTGACTGGGGTTGGCGCTAATGACCAAGTTGTCGACGCGCCATTAAGCCTCAATTCCCCCCCCCCCCCAAACC
>JAHWFP010037553.1:12368-30206 GCA_023313725.1 Lithobius niger
TTGTCGACGCGCCATTAAGCCTCAATTCCCCCCCCCCCCCCAAACCAAAGGAAGGACACGATGGAGGGTGTCCCCATCCTAGGATTCGTAGGGTTACGTTCGAAAATGTCCGCAATAAAACCTCGCAAAACAGAAACGAAAAAATAGCTAAGGGGAATCAAAAAGGGTTCGTGAAAAAACATCTGAACTTCCAGGACTACGAATCAGTTTTAAAAATGCCGACATTCCCGGTTAAGAGAGTTTGGTCAAAAATTCCCAGCGTGGGACAAGAAGTTAGCACCGTTAGGTTCAAAATCCCTCCTATCGGCATATGACGATAAACGTTTTATCTTGAATAACGGTACGGATACGTTAGCTATTGGCCACACCGATTCGGGCACTTTCAAAGCATATGAAGACGATTTCGATTCTTAGGTAGATATTTTGAGTGATGAGGAGAAATTGTTCGTATCGTATCGAATGAGAGAAAAGGACGAATTGAACGATGTAAAAAAGCCGAGGAGAGGGAGTAAGCGGCACGGCGATCCATCCTATTAGAGAATCGTAGGAGAAAGTTGGAAAATTCCGTCATTCGGCAGAATGAGAAAAAAGTTAGGCGGAGAATGTTGGAAAGGAAAAGACGGGCTGCCATGTGCTCAGAGGAGAAAAAAGCTAGATTAGAAGAGAAAACTATTAGTATAAAAATTAGTCTCATAGCAGAACAATATGAAAAAGTAGTTACATTTGCGTGCAAAAATTGTTTGCTAGAATTTACCTCGAAAGCAGAAATTCAAACACATTTAAAAATGTGCAAAATACGTCACATTGGAAAGTTTAAAATCAGTCCAACGTATTGTCACGTATGCAGAAAGTATTTTGATCCAAACATGGAACGAATGATCAACCACCACATCATTCGACACGGTCTCTTTCTACCCGATGATGAATACTCCAAAAAGAAAAAAAAATATTAAGGCTTCAAAGAGCGAATGTATGTTAACATACGGTTCTATTTATTTAGGACTGTTTATATTATCCGTCCAACTATTATACTTGGGGTCGTAACCCTTCCATTTAACGAAATAAAACATTTTCCCATCTTTATCTTTCTTACTGCGCAGCACTTTTTCTACTAAAAACAATTCTAGAACTAGGGTTTTTTGAATTTCCTGTTCGTAGAAACCACCCAGCACCGCTTCACCCGACTCATCTTTTAAAAGATAAGTAACCGGTTCGGTTTTTTGCACTTTGCGAATTGTGAAAACTTCGTTGGTAAAATTTTTCAAATAAGCTTTGTCAAAAATTTTCTTAACTTTAGAAATTCTAACTTTATTTCCTAAGGTAAATTTAGGCTTTGTCGACGGTCTTTTTGACTTAATTCTCAGCAATGATTCAGGACGTTTGGTTACTTCCCTCGGTTTTAATTTAGTTGCCGAGTGAACTGTGTCATTGTACCGCGAAAGTAGCTCATCGATAATGAGTATCCACTGGTATGACCTCTGCTTGGTGAATCGTTTCCACATTTGAGATTTCAGCGTTCTGTTGAAACGTTCTACAACGCTCGCTTTCTTCTCAGAGTGGTAGAGTACATGTTGATGTTGTGAAGCTTAAGGAGTGCTTTGAAGTCTTTATTGTAGAATTCGTTACCTAAATCGGCTTGTAAATTTTTTCGTTTTTTCGTTTTTTTTCGTTTTCATTTCTTCCCAAATAGGTGCTATTATTGAAGCATACTTGGCACCGCAATTAGACTTGGGTCTTCCAGTACCCGAATCATTGTTTTGATAGATGGCGTTGGTATTTTTCAAAAGTCACGCGTAAGATGCCTTGACATCTAGAGATTATGAAGTTTCTTTCAAATCCTTAAAAACCAGCAAACTCCAAAGTCCTCGTCTTCCCGCATACTGATTACCGCCAACCACTATGTAATTCTCGAATATTTTTACGGGTTTATTAGCGATGCTCATTTTCCCAGTTTTCATGTTGTATTGCAGTTCGAAGATAGGATCGGTCTCTTTGGGATTTTCGAAAAATTTGACCAGAAAATATTAAGCTGTTTGCCGTATGACTTGTCCCGGTAACAGACTATCCAAGGATCTCAGGGTGGAATAATTCAGAATTTCTGGAGGTGTTGAAACGCGTCTGTTTTGAATTGCTGAAAGCACTGGGGTGACTTTCGGTCCTGTACTGGTAGTCGCATATTCGGTTCGCATAGACGGACCCGGAGTCGCATATTCGGATACATTGGGAGAAACGGGAGGAGCTCGCGGAGTCGAATGGTCAATAAAACTGAGAGGTGTCGACAATTAAAATTTTTCGGTATCGTGCGTTGTCCCCTCAGTTTCCCCTCAGACTTAAAAAGTTTTAACGGGAGTAATAATTTGTTTACGTTTCGTTCGTTTTTTAGTTGGATAGCCACCAACTACTTTGAAAGGACTCGCTGCAGCAGTTGCTTTCGCGAGGGTTGGTTTCAAAGTATTAACAACGGGTTTAAAAACTCTTGTAAAGATTCTTCTTGCACTCGCTTGTCCAAACGTTGATCCAACAATTTTTTCTTTAAACGTTTTTTGAATTTTACGATTTCACGTTTTGTTTCCATGTTCTATTTTCTTTCGGCTTCATTTATTTACGAATGAAAATGAACGTTTATAACGTCCCACGTTTAACGTTTTTTCGATTGATAAAAACCCATACTGATCCTTCCAACACGTTCTACACAACGTTTTAAAATCTGCAAATTCCATGTCCGGTACGACATGATTTTAGCACAAATGTTTTAGATTTAAATCGTCTACGGGAAATACGATTAATAAATTGGCATTATCTCTAACCACTTGTTTGGGAATTCTGGTGTAAGACTGACTGCAATAAAAATGTCAGCATTAAAATGCAGGCCTTCAGCGAAGTAACTTTCTATTTTTTTTTGCTTGTCTAAAAGCACATCATCAAAAACCATGAGATTACGAAACTTGGAATCCAACTCCTCGGGAGGGATCAAATCGTTTTGAGAGTCGTGAAAACTCGCTATCTCCTACCCTACGGACCTCTAAATTTCGGAAAATATAGACTGCAAAGCTCGGTATTTTGGTTGGCTCAGAGTTTTGCTGTACACATGTAATCTGTCATAATCCAACCAACCCTCGTTACAGATAAAATTAAACAGTAAATTCGTCTGAAGGAAGAAATGGGTGATTTTTGGGTGTCTTGCTTGGAACGAAGAAATCGTAATTTTTAATATCCATTGTTTTTTAATTTATTCAGAAATCAAACTCATGAAGGCTTTGTCAGAAAACGTATCGTCGAATGTATTAGATTTGACGACACCGTAATGGACGTTACACCAAAATTTTACGGTTCTGGGAGTGTCGTTGCTGATGTATACGGCATTAATTTTACCACTAACTTCCGACAAGGTCATACTTCCGCACGGAGGCAAATCAAACCATGGTTTTTCCATAACGTTTTTGGTAAGTTTTCTTTTAGTTTTTGCCAGGGGAATTTTGACTCCCCTGCCCCTTGTGAGGCTTGTTCGTCTCTGCATTACGTAGGGAACTTGTTTTTTCCCCTATGTGGGACATTTAAATGTCTTTTAAATGTACACAATTAAGAGTTGTAGCTTAACTGCAACAAACACTTGTGCATGCGTTGCCGATTGTTTGCTTCTTTGGCCGGAGCCTACTCTGGACGTAAACAGTACTTGTGCCTCCCATTGTCGCTGATTTCCTACTTTGTTAGTACAAACTTGTCTTTGCCTGTAACAATCCCCTCTCATGATGTATTGTTTCCGCCCTCCCCTCTCGCTTTTGCTCTCCATCGCTCGCTCTTTTTTTTTCTTCCCTGACTACCGAAATGACAACACACGGGAATTCTCTGCTCCCCAGTTTGTGATGTATTGTGTAAAAATGGCTGCCGTCCGCCATTTTTTCCCTTAGGAACATGCGACTAAGCCTACATCTTTAGTCGCCTCCTCATCGAATGAAATCCTAACCGGACAGAGTCGTAAGTGATCGTTTACCACTTGTCCTAGTCTCGTATGCGGTTTAGCCATATAAGATTGACGTCCTGGACATAAAATGGCCCATTTCTCCAAGAGGCCTAACATGTTGTGTTCCCTCGTCCTGAGGCGACATATGTTAGCATCCGTCAACGCGTTTTAATTTGTTACGTCCTTTATTCACTGGGCTTTGTACGTATTAGTACTAAGGGAGCGGAGCGTGAGATATCCTTGGGAGAGAAGAGAGCGGAAACCTAAACCCTAATAACGAGCGAAATAAATTATATCTGGACCAATTTATTCTATATTCATCATCATGTTTATTCTCCTCTTTTACACATAAGTGCTTACCAATGCATCAACGGTCCACGGAGAACCTCTCGCGAGAAGGGGGTAATAAATGTTGGTGGTGGGATTTCCGGTACCACGGTCCTTTGGCTTTGTCATTGGACCGTGAGATCGGAACTCCACGCTCTGCCTACCCGCCTTTTTCACGTGGTAGCACGAAAGAGAACCACTGGAAGGCCCTGGAAAGACGAGATATACGACTACTAAGAGCATAGACACAATTCCCAAGACCCACATTCAAGAGAGAGGACGCCTCGCTGTTATACAACAATACAGACGAATTGTTGCTGGCAGAGACAAGATACTCTTATCATTATGACTGACCCTAGGAACTACTGGGCACCGGATGAGCAAGCTGTTGCGCCCAGAGCACTGAGGCAAAAGCCGACATACAAAGGTATAGTCATACTAAGTGGACCGGAAAACTACAGGACCTGGAAGGCACAATTTCATTGTCAGGCTATAGAAAAGAAGTGGACACCAGCCGTGCTTGTACACAACCCTCCAGACCCGGCTGTCGCTACACCACAAGAAATAGAAGCATGGACGGAGCTAAATAATCAGTGCGTCTTGATGTTAATGTGGACGATGGTTCCCGAATTATACGTCCAATTCCAAAACACCCGCTTAGCGAAGACCATATGGGACCGACTACTGAATGACTATGCACGTATCGACCAATTTAATCAACTCCATCGCCTTGCTGAATTGACACACGTCCAGATGTCACCTACCGAAGATGTGAACCGATATATCCGACGTGGCCGTGCCTTGATGGACGAGGTAGTACAGACAGGCTAGCACTCACTGAAGCTCAAACGTGTACATGGTTGTTGAGAGGAATACAAAGACCCAGCCTTTGGATGGCGAAAGAAGCACTCTTAAGAAGTGGAAGAGCACTTACGTTCGACCTGATCCAACAAGAATTGCTAGATAGCCTAGCCTACACTTCGATTGAAGGCCAACTCCCTATTACCCCAAATACGAACGTCTTCTATCCTGGAGTGACCCAAGAGCAATTACACGCCTTTTCTGACTGGCCCCAGCCGAGAGAAGTGTACCCTCAACCAATTGCGAGTCACACCTTTTATAACTCGAACTTGAGCCAAGGGAGAACCAACGTTTTGGCAGCCTGCAACAGCCAACAAAACCAAGACAAAGTACGGCCTTCACAACTTCGCAAACCTCAACAGGCTAGATCCCGACCGTGTTCACATTGCAAAAGTTTGACGCACTCTTTTTATTCCTGCGATCAGATTGATCCTCGAGCTCTGCCACGTGGGCCCAGATGATTTTCCTGTTACGGGTGGGGACACGTGGGTTCTCAATGCCCTAGCAACCGAGAACAACCCCCTAGCAACCAGTTAAAACCACCACGAAAGACGCCCGCGGTGAATGACCCGAGCGCCCGAGCTCCAACTTGGAAATCTACGCTGAACCCGACCACGCCAGCTTTCCAGCGACAACAAGACTGCCAACAATATGAAGATGCTAACGAGGACAACGTTGCCTTTCTTGCCCAACAGCATAATGCTTACGGACTTAACCAGTACCTTGGTAACAACCCGTTAGCGTGTAAAATGTCGATAGCAGCTCAGAAACATTGCCAGGCCAAATCAACCAACGGTAACGTAGCAAATAAACCCCCAATTCCCTCTGAAGGGGTAAGTAGTGAATATTATACCTTTTTTCATGATTCTTGTGCAACGTTAATTTTACTGCGGCACTGTTACAAAAACATTGATCGTTCCTTATGTCCCCGTGTACAAATAGCCCTAGCTGCCGATGGTGCTAGTGCCATTGGTGTTTTAGTGGGGGATATAAGAGTAATGGGTTACGATGCTAGAGGCAAATGTTTAAATCAACCTGTAATCCTTAGAAATGTAGTAGAGATGCCAACCGCTAGCAAGAATTTATTGTCAGGTTCACGCTTGATTAATGATGGTATTAACACCAATTTAAGACACAATGGCGTATATTTGCGACAACGCAAAAGACCGCATAGACTAGTAATGTATGGCAAACGTAGTCACCATTTGTTTGGCATTAATTTGTGTATTGAGACTACTTATGATGTAACAGGAGAGAGTGTACAAAGAGAGGTTACCCGAGCATATAATGAAGGACGCCGTGATATCCTTTTTGGTTACCCTAAAGCACAAAGCCAAATACACCTACGAAATAAGGCAATGTTCACCCCAGATGTGGAGTTAGGATTACTGTCATGTACCAGTTAATTACACTCAGATTTATTCCAAACCGAATCTAACCTAACACCCTCCAATTTTCCTTCCCCAAACGTCCGCAATGATGTTTCCCTAATTTCTGCCTCCCAAAACCTAAATTCCCTCCCCGAATTTTCGACCGCACTTGTATGGCCTTCTCAGATTAATTCCTTAGCCTTAGAAAACCCACAGTCCTTGTCTAGTGGGACTTATGATAGTGGCGATAATTATCCGACTTATCATCCCCAATCTGAGTTTTTACACCAAAAAGGTAACGGCACTTCTACCTCAAACCACGATCAAACCACAGAATTTGTCCCCGACCCCCGTCTTGAACTCTCAGTTGTGGAATTTGGAGGGGGGCCGGCTCCATCCCCTCATGAAGAGCCTAAACAAATACCACCATTTGTGGGTGTGTGCACCTCTCGATGTACCTCTGCCTCTGACAATGTCCCTTGTAAAATGGTTAACGAAACTTTACGATTAAGTAACCAAATTCCTGAAGGTCTTATTAACACAGACACCCTCCCTAGAGTGCACGAGTTAAAGGGGGATTTTTTTAAGACACCTGAGTTACAATCAGATTTTCCCAAAATACCGGAATTAGAGGGGGATTCGTTAGACAGTATTCATGCCCCTTATTATTTCGACCCAGACATTGCTCCCTCAACCAGTGAGTCATGTGCGGCATTAGATGTAAATTTGCTTCACAGGCGAATAGGTCATATCTCGCATGAGAGGATTAGGCGAATGATAACCAAGGGTACTTTAAAGGTTCCTACTCTGTTTGGGAAGCCTGACCTTACCTGCGATATTTGTCTGAAGACAAAGCTCCGACGATCCAGCCATCCCCCCATTCCCGATCAGACACTCGTGAGGCGCATGTATTTATGGTCTGCTGATGAGAGTTATGTGTCGGATATCGCCACTTTCTATGGCGGAAAGGTCCTTTTCATTATAACTGATAGAGGAACTAGACGTTACTTTACTCACATCCTTAAGGATAAGACCGGGGTCGTTGATATCCTTATAGCTGAGATTAAATATCGCCAGGTTGAGACGGGGCAGGTACTTTCTCGTTTAGTTACCGATGGTACACTCATGTACAAGATGTACCGCCTCCGAGATTTTCTCCAGGAGAATGGCACCCTTCACTGCTTTACCGTCCCGAGAGTACCACAAGGGAACGCTTTGTCGGAACGGGCAGTTCTTTCTATTAAGACCATAGCACGTTCATTGCTAGAGGATGCCGGTCTCCCCCAATTTTTTTGGGAAACGGCCTGTCTCGAAGCGAGTTACGTACACAATAATTCAAGTACCGCAGCTCTACCCGATGAGCTATCCCCCAACCAGCTATGGGGTGGCACTATCCCTGATGCCACCAAGATACGCAGGTATGGATGCCTCTGCTATGTCTTCTTGCATCCGATTGTGCGCCCCCAAAAGTTCGGACCCACTGCAGCACCAAGGATTTATGTAGGCTTCCACGAGTTAAGGAGAGCTTATAAGACTTACGACCCTGTCTCCAAGCAATTGGAAGTACATACCAATATTAGGTTTGTGGAGGAAGTAAACGGGTGGGAGTATTTTAGACCACAGCCACTATCATCTCGACCTATTAGCCCCTTTAGTGTCGACGATAGCTCACATGCAATGTTCGTCGAATCTACCAGTAAAGACACCTCCTCGGGCACTAAACCAGTACCCCCCATGTTGCCAAATAACCCCATGGGTGGCATCCCTGGTTCATCCCCTTCTCAGACGGGACCTCCTGTTCCGTCCGGAACACCCATCTCGAGGGAAGGGGAAGGGGACCACAATGAGGAGCCAAGTGGCAGCCCGTCTACCTCCACTGGTGATGCTACCCTCAGTGGGGTGGACACTCTTAGTGACGGTCTAAATGGCGTAGTACATCCTGAGGGTTCCCCTCTATCTGGTGCACTACCGACCACCACACCTCCCTCCTGCCATTCGACCTTTCACAAGCCTGGGAGAGCCAAGCCACCCTCCTTGCATGTCCAGGCCGAAACCATGGCAAGGGCTATACGGAAGTCCAGACGTTTACAGGGATTACCTCCAGAAGTCGAGGAAATTGTACAAAATATGTAAGTTTGTGCTTGTAACCATTGGCCTTTAACTTTATGTGTGCTTTCATGGTAAAGAAACACATATGACTTTTTGGAAATACTAACACACGAAAATGTTATATTAATATTTATACTTTTCTTTCACTTTGGTCCAAGTGGTACTAACACGTTTTTGTCACTAACCTACATTTAATGTTTTTCCTTTAAACTCCGTGTTGAGTTAAGGGTGTTTAAACGGACATAGAAGCTTCTTAAGGTTCACCATTGTGCCCCTACTTCATGCAGATCAGGAGGGGGCGTGCTAGGGGAATTTTGACTCCCCTGCCCCTTGTGAGGCTTGTTCGTCTCTGCATTACGTAGGGAACTTGTTTTTTCCCCTATGTGGGACATTTAAATGTCTTTTAAATATACACAATTAAGAGTTGCAGCTTAACTGCAACAAACACTTGTGCATGCGTTGCCGATTGTTTGCTTCTTTGGCCGGAGCCTACTCTGGACGTAAACAGTACTTGTGCCTCCCATTGTCGCTGATTTCCTAGTTTGTTAGTACAAACTTGTCTTTGCCTGTAACAATCCCCTCTCATGATGTATTGTTTCCGCCCTCCCCTCTCGCTTTTGCTCTCCCTCGCTCGCGCTTTTTTTTTTCTCCCCTGACTACCGAAATGACAACACACGGGAATTCTCTGCTCCCCAGTTTGTGATGTATTGTGTAAAAATGGCTGCCGTCCGCCATTTATTCCCTTAGGAACATGCGACTAAGCCTACATCTGGAGTCGCCTCCTCATCGAATGAAATCCTGACCGGACAGAGTCGTAAGTGATCGTTTACCACTTTGCCTAGTCTCGTATGCAGTTTAGCCATATAAGATTGACGTCCTGGACATAAAATGGCCCATTTCTCCAAGAGGCCTAACATGTTGTGTTCCCTCGTCCTGAGGCGACATATGTTAGCGTCCGTCAACGCGTTTTAATTCGTTACGTCCTTTATTCACTGGGCTTTGTACGTATTAGTACTAAGGGAGCGGAGCGTGAGATATCCTTGGGAGAGAAGAGAGCGGAAACCTAAACCCCAATAACGAGCGAAATAAATTATATCTGGACCAAATTATTCTATATTCATCATCATGTTTATTCTCCTCTTTTACACATCAGTGCTTCCCAGTGCATCAACGGTCCACGGAGAACCTCTCGCGAGAAGGGGGTAATAAATGTTGGAGGTGGGATTTCCGGTACCATGGCCCTTTGGCTTTGTCATTGGACCGTGAGATCGGAACTCCACGCTCTGCCTACCCGCCTTTTTCAGTTTTGTGGCTATTGTTGAACACCCACGTTCTAAGACAGAGTGGCTTATCCGATTTATCGTTAGCCTTTTGGCAGAATAAGTAGCAGATTGAAATGGGGTGCGAGTAATTGGGGTAACTGAACATTGTCAAAGAAATGGGTTTCTGCTCATCGGTTTGAATTTCTAATTTTTTGCAGATGTATCGTTTACGATTTTTCAACACATTTTGAGGTTCGTGGTCCGAGGAAGAAATCCAACCATTATGCTTGCTTGGAATCTTTATTTGAAATGGGAGAACCTATTCCTTTTAAGTTCTTGAATTCTATGGAAGGGGACAATACGTACTTTACTCCTTTTTAAAAAATCTGTTGCATTCTCAGTCTTAACTTCTAGAGAATTTGATTGTATCAAATTTGAGAGATTTGTATACCAGGCTGAATGAGACATTTTGAAATTTCTTTTTCGCTTTGTTTATATATATAAAAAAAAGAATCGATATGCCGGTTAACAAATTTGGACAGTCGGTGAAATGATCGAGAGGGGAAGATGGTTGAGTTATGAGAGGGCAAACTGGTCTAGGATATGTTTTAACCCCAGAAAAAAATTACGATATGGGAAATAAACGTTTAACTAAAGTAGGAGCCGCTATTGAACCACAAGATGACGTAAATTTTTCTCAAATTGATAATCTAGGAAAGGATGTTCAGAAACTTAAAACTGAATTACCTCCTTCCATAACTCTTCCCTCTGACGAGTTGGCTTCCGCCATTTCTAACATGAAAAATAATGCTTTGTACGTACATAAGTCGGTTGGTAAATTTTATGCTAAAAAGAAACAAATTAAGGACGTGGCTTTCCCCCGACATACCACCGATGCAGCCACAAAAGTGCACATTGCAGGAACTGTTTGTTACAGGAAGATCAAGTAGTATAGTTCAACGCTACGAACAAACCGATTAGGAATCTAAGCTAACCTACTTTACCGAGTGATGCTGTTGCTAAGGTATTCGTTGACAGCAATTGCTTGTTACAAGACGACCAGAAAGAACACTTTAATGTCATGAACAAAAAGATTAGAAATCTAAGTGAACCTACTTTACCAAGTGACACAGCTACAAAGAAATTTGTGCATGAAAACTGTTTCATGATAATCAGTTTCAATACGAAAAGCCCTTTGGAAAAATCAGGCAATTGTTTCATTAATTCCGGCTCTCTTTCAAGCTTCCTATGTACAAGTTCTGGTTTAATTCGTAATGCAATTTTATACTGCAGTGATCCGAGCGTAGCTATCGTTGTTAGATGTAAAGTAGGAAAGGGAGCTTGCTACATTACTAAAGTAAAACACGAGCATTCAACAACTACCAATTTCGAAATTTCTTATAAAATAGAAAAAGGTTTGTCAATCGTGGTACAAGCAATGGTAGATTTTCACACGGAAGACATTTATTTCCAGTTAGATTTGCACGTAACTTTTCAATAGATAACTCATCTCATCCTATCTAAAACGGCTTCATAATTACGAACCTTAAAGAAGGTGCTTAGGAAAAATAAGCAAAAGTGCACGCACCAAATTTCGTCAAAGTTTTGTACGAGTTCGTAATTGTATTTAATACCTGGTCCCAAGTAGTTAACTACGGACCGGGGAGGACCCACGTTGCCAAAACTATCGAAAAAACAGGTATCTCCTGCAATGTAGAATAAGCTACCCAGTGACTTCCATCTCCATCGTGGAAATCTTTCAAGTTCACGATACTGTTTTCACCCATAGGTCTAAGTTGTAAGGGGATTGTGTCTTTGCTGAAAGTTCCTCTGAATTTTGGAATTTTCATTACTTTCACTAACCTGTTTAAATCAAAATTCATTAAAGGTTTATTAAAATCGATTAGACCTTAGGTGGCCTTAAGTAAAGACCTTTGCCACGAGATATTTTTTTTGACTCTTCTTTCTTCTTCTTCAACCCTGGACCCTCCATCTTCTTGTTATGTCTCACCATCTCGTTCAGTACCTTAGCATCGTTCTGGCTCTTTTTAACTGCAGCGGCGATACCTGCGGCACCACCAGCTAGCCCGCCTACACCAGCTAAGATGGGTCCAAGCAATGCCAACAATGGTAGAAACCCACCTCGTTTCCCGATCTTTCTTCTTTTCAACCCGCTTCGTTTTTTCCCGATCTTACTTCTTTTCACTTTGATTCCCATTTTCTTTTACATATATATATATTAATAAATCACTTTGACTTTACCTTTATCCAATTTCAAACTCATATTTCTATCTCCGATCAACAACGCGTGGCACGTCATGTTAGCTGGAACCGCGGCGTTAAACTTCCATTTCACTTGCACGTCTTCTATACCGGACTGAAGTCTCTCCGAATGCTTGGAACAATCCAAAACCACTGGAGGATATGTCTTTTTAAACAGCACCGAATCAACGCACAAGTCTTCAACATCATACAAAGCGCGTCTAAACTCCTGAGCCATTCTATACAGGATCGAGTAATCTCCATTAGCATAATTTACGTTCAAGTCCAAGAACGGGTAACGTTCAGAATTTAATGTCACGTGAGCATTTTGAAGTTTGCAATGATCGAATACCGCAGGATTTTTAGTTTGAGCGTCTTTTTTGTCAGCCTGCAGAGCTAGAATAACCCACCTAGTTTTTCACAGCCAAAGTAGTCAGCACGCGCCAGATGAAACTAGTACTCTGAGGCAGTTCGCAACTATCATAATGCCAGTGTCTAAAACCCAAGTCCACGTTCATCCCACCATCTATGTAACTAAAAAGTCTGAGCTTTTGTTCGTCGGATGTCGTTATGTGCGGTACGTGCCACGAAACGCTGCTTAATTCATCTTTCCCAACGGCTGATGCAGCTGCCCTGAATGCTGCATTGTCATTGCTCGCCGTAGACAATGCCAGGACATGCTTGGCTCCATACAGCACTTTGTCATAATTTTCAAAAAATCCCATGCAGTGTTTTAATGGAATGGCGAACGAGAAACTTGCTTTAGGTGTCGTCCCCTTCATGATGGTGGAATGCCGTAATTTGAATCCGATGTTATCGTCCAAACTGGCGCTGGAAGAATTCAGCAGCATCTAATTCCCAGCAGTTACCCAACAACGACACTTGATCGCTCGAGCCATACGTGAGGAGACCTTTCATGAGAGTCCCATAACCTGGGTAATTTAACTCATCCACTAGCTTATCCCTCAAATTATATTTAAACCTAGAAAACAGGTATATGGGACCATTATTGACTAGAGACACTTCGTCCACATCGACAAAACTGCTACCGCCAGACTTCAGTAACCTACCTTTAATCAGAAGATAACTATTCGCAACATGTAGGAACAAGTCCTGGTTTTCAATTACAATTCTAATTTCAGAATTGACATTGGTTAGGTTGGTTCCTACTATCGGATTATATTCGTGAAATGCATAGCTCTCCATTGAGGAATCGTGCTGTAAAGTTTCGTTTTTATTGAGGTAATCTTCTATTAAACTTATCTGCTTGCTCTCGTTAGAAATTTGATGAATGCTTTGTTTTTTGCCGTTAATTTATTATTGCTGATAAATCCTCTTCCAATTATTCTTTTTTTTCTTTCAAATACCAACATTCTTTTTTAATATTTATAAAATTATTTTTTACATCTCAGATGAAGTCTGAAGGTGAGCGTTTCCCCTTTTAAATTTATCATCTCATTATCTTGAGAAGTTAACCAAATACGAATGTTACGAATCTTGTCGGTAGGTATGGGAAGATAAATTAAATTTTGCGGGGTAAGTATCATCTTATAACCCGTTGGCATTCCCGGATAGAAAGAGTATATTCATGGTTGAGTGTCATCATTCACGACGGAATACCCGATTAAGATGGTATGAACGAAAATTGTATTGAGCCCCATTATGTCCACAGATTTTTGACCCTGCTGAGTTTTAGTATAAACTCCCTGAAGGAACCCCATGACAGTTTCTAAGTTATTATCCCCAGAAACAAAACACCATAGACCAGATTATTTATAACCAAGTTTGTCTTTAAGGTATTGTGGTTTGGTTCCAAAACGATCGAATTTTTTTCACTTTGTTCCAACATTGACTGTATAAAATTATTCAAATCCGAAATTTTGTAAGCACCTGGAGCGAACTGCATCAACATGCAGGTCACTCCACCGTCGATAGTATACAAAAACTCGTTATTACCCTCGTGCACGTTGAAAATACTGTAATACGTATCCAACGAGATGAGTGCCATTTCATACTCTTTTTTAGGATTTAAGTATATTGGCGTTTTCAAGTTACAGCTTAGTTCCGCACCTATGCCTGTTAGAATGATTGAACTTGAATCCATGACTTATCTTTTTTTAATAAAAAAATTATCATGTGGAGAGTCTGTGACAAAAGACACATGTTGGCAGGTAGGGTGGTTCACTTTCCTTCAGACTTACTTCAAACAATTTAATACTTTTTAGCCTAGGTTCAGTTTTTTCCCAATGATAACAATTAAGAGGCATAAAAAAGTCCAATTTTTACCTTGGGGAGGTCAAAAATGTTTTCTATTGCCTAACCCAAAATATCCAATACCTGTAAATTTGGCCTTTAGTTCCTTTGGATGCTGCTTACCCTGGAGGAATTAAAACTCTTTAGACCCACACAGCTCAGCAACCCATCTGCGCAGGACCTTCCATAAATGGTGTTACGGCGATGGCCAGCCATCTATTTTCCCTCTCAATTAGTCATGGTGGTGATTCAAGAGGAGAGATTTGGAGGATGCAGGTAGTGCTTATTTTCGGTTAGGCACTAGAAACCAATTTTGACCTCTTCTCGGGTAAAATTGGGCTGTCTAGTTGCCGGCACGAAAATATCCACTACATGTAAATTTTTCATTTATAGTTTACCTCGTCAATATATGGTGGCGGGCACCACACGACGGATTCCCAAAGATGACAGTTGGATTCCCAATGAGACAGTGTCACAGCAGATTTACAAGTGCAGAGGCTATCTGTGGTGGGAAGGAATGTGGCTAGATGGTTTGGATGTTTCGTGGGCGTGTTTTAATTGATTTCAAGAAATAGATAAAAGGGGTGGGGGTGGAATGGAGTTGAATAGAAATTTTACCTGATTTTTATGGGAATCCAACGAAATTATCGGACATGTATGGAGTGCATGAATTCTGATGTGGCCATAGTCTTGACTGGTTGCAATCTTGAGTCTCGAATCAAGTGGGAACTGATGACTCGGTGTTGATTGAGTTCATATTTAGTTGGTGTAGAGTTCAGGTGTTCACTGGGTTATAATTATTATGATTTGTGGGCAGTGAGTTGAGTTATTTTTCTGAGGGGTGTAAGGAAATCCAAACCATTTTTTTTTTTACAATTTTGATGGACAAAATTTTCCGTGACAGAATGCCATAAAACACAGGTGGGAAATGGAACCAGCGAGCGGTCACAAAGTGTTCAGGTCGCTTAGTTGCAGGTGCAAGAAATCTCCGTAATCAAAAATGAAAGTACCCCATCTGTCCCACTGCATAGTGGAAATTGACAGACAAATTTTGAAGAATTTTGGCTGGGTTAAGGATGAGTGTTGATAGGGAACGAATACCCTTAGCACAGGTGCGTCAATCTAAATATGGCAATTGGTGGATGAAGTTCAATGAAAGCTTTTTCATTTCAGCTTTGCATGGGAGGAAATGGGATGCACTGTCAAATTGTCAGATTTAGCGAGCAACATAATTCTCTGGTGGCATGGCTTGGTTTGCAGCGATCCATTCCTTTTCAATGGTCGAGTGTTGCACTCTCGTGAAATTGAGGATGGGATTAATTCGATTTGTGCCATGTGAAGTTTTCGGAATGGGTGTTAAAGTGGGATCATTTTGGAATTTTGACACTGGTGGAAAAGTGAAAGTCTGAGTGGATTAAGTGGTGGTGGTTGGCTTCCTCTTCGTAATGGGTTGAGGACGGTTTAATTTGAACGTTCTTCAAGCAGAAGAAATTGCAGATGTCTTGTTTTTGAGAGATTCAGGGTGACCAGGGTGAGGGAGGGGGAGAGGTTTACTGATGTGGATGTTGGACAGGTGAAGGCAACGAAGCAGCTCATTGTTGCTGGCGGAAATATTTGTGAGGTGAGTTTTCATACCTCAATAGCTTTCCTGGCTTTCGTGAGTTTTGTGTTAAGGCTGCAGAAGTGATCAGAAATGGGTGTAGAGTTTTTGCGGAGGCGGTTTAGTTCTTTAGATGAGAGATCTAGTTTTTGTTTGAGGGTTTCGTAGCACAGACTTGCAGGGGTAGTCTGGAGACGAGGATTTCGTTGGAGAAAAGTCCAAAGGAGTCATCAGCGGTGAGATTAGATTTGGGAGATTATGTCATAGGATTTATGGGAGCAACAGTGGGTTTGGATGTAGTGGATGACACTGTAGTTTTTGTGGAGGAAGTTGAAGTGCTGACGTTGCAAGGAGCCATCTTAATTGTTGTCGTCGTTAAGGTTGTGGATGAACATTCCCTTGACGGTAACAGATTGGATAGTGGTAGTGGAGGGGATTGCATAGCTGTGTTTCTGTGATCCGGAGGCTGCACAGGTGGATTTGCCGTAGAACAAGCGAATGAAGAACAAGTTGAACAAGACGAGCTTGGTGAGGATGATGAAAACTTGGGGAATTTTGATATTGATTTCCACGTTGAGGTGGGTTTGGAAGATGCCGCTTTGCAGAGCTTTGCGGGCGTGAATGTTGGCAGCCTTATTTTTCTGGCAGATCAGCAGCCAGTCGGAGAGTGAAATGGTAAGGCAGATTGTGCATAGGTCTGTGTCCAAATTACATTTTCGAGATTTTGACAAGCAGTAAGCTGGTTGTAGCACTTCTCTTTTTAAAGTTGGTTGACTTTCTTCGGGACCCAACCTCGAATCAAAGTTTTTTCCCTCCACGAAGCTGAGGAACCATGGCAAAAAAGAATAAGCGAGGGGTGGCGGGAGCATGAGGGTGGTTTGGAAATCACCCAGAAATGGAGATTCCAGACAGATCAGTGCTCAAGGTGGGAATGCCATGAAGCGTGATGCTGTAGTAGGGAGTTCACCAGGTCGGAGAGCATTGACGTGCACTTGGAAGTAGTCATGGATTGAGTCCGGGCCAGGGTGATGGAAGAGTGGGGAATGTCCTTAGGATCGATGGCAGAGGGATTCAGTTCCGAATTGTACTGTACTAACTACGGCGGTGGAAAGAGTGGAAGTGTCATTCCATTTAGGAAGGGACCACTGTTGAAGGGAAATGATGTTGATTGTCAGAAGAGATGTGGATCCCATACAACGGTATGGAGTACAACAGGAGTTAACAAGTGGTCTTTTGACGAAAGAGTTGGGAAGAGGAATGAACGTGATTATGGAAAATGCCCGTGGAGGTGAGACAGTTAAGGTTTAGCAATGAGTGTCGTGGTTGTCGCCAGAACCAAAGATGTGGAGTGTCAATGGATGGACGTGGGCGTTTATCCTGAGCAGAGGTCAAGTTGATGTAGGGGTAAAGGATATCATCTTTAACGGGTCCAATGGCGAGGTTTGGCCGGAGAAAAGGAAGTAATCTGCAGCTGTCGATGATTCCATGTGGGCAGCATTGTGGAGTCGTCATTTGTGTGCTCTACAATGGCCTCCTTCAATTTACCGTCATTATGTTAACCCAACCCAGATTACCCTTTAACTACCTAATAGGCTATTCCATTAAATGTGTATAGTATTATTATCATTCACATGACTTCCTGTTACACATGTATATATTCTACCCCTTACAGGAAGTAAAGCGTCTTCTCAGCTGTAGCCTCCACTCTGGTAGTCCGTGTTCTTTCTTTACCATTGGTGCCCACACTGGGCTTAGGTGTGTCTATGCTCAGGACATCACAGTTGGCGAAGTACGTTGAAGTATGTTGCAAATTTTTTTCATTTGGCAATGAAA
>JAHWFP010037553.1:30216-56866 GCA_023313725.1 Lithobius niger
TGGTACAAAATGATAATAGTTAAATTTAGTAACTTAACAACTAGAACCGAATTGGGCAATTGGATTTATTATGGTTGATTTTACCTTGGCAGTGTTCTAGAGTGACACACTGGCATGTCCGCACAGGCAGTACTATAAACCTGAAGGCCTGAAAAATGCGCTGCTAAATTAATCCTATCAAATTCGATTGTGCCATTGCCCATATTCAGGCTAGTGAGTGCCGGTGTAAAATTTAACACTGTAGGTTTATGCTTAAACTTAGTGAAATCTGGTCTGTGCTGAGGCTTAGGCCAGAAGTGTTGTTTTATAAAACGTTGCAGTAATGGTGAACATAAAAACATTTTTTTCAAAGCCTAGTCCCTTTAAATTTAACTTGTAGGCAGTTAATTTATAAACCTAGGTAGGCTAAAGTGAAGATTTATTTATTTCTGTGTTAAATAGTTGACCGGTAGTCTTGAGTGCTCCAGTTTAATTTTTGCAGGTTAAACAGGATTGTAATTAAATTTATTTAAATTTAATTTGTAAGGCTTATGCCAAAGACAGGTGTTGGTAGCAAAACACCTGAAGCTGCTAAAAGTAGTAGCGAGAGTAAAACTGAAAATAATTTAGTAGTAAACGCTAGCATTAGTGAAGCTAATTCAAATTTAATTTTAAATTTTGAATCTAGTAGTAGTGAAGACAAAGTCAACATGGGCTCGTCTAAAAAACCGCTGGTTCATTCTCGGAATTCGATTGTGAGTCCGATACATGGGAGAAATACGCCAACCGAATCAGCTATTATTTTAAAGCTAAAGAAATACCAGCAGCCAAACAGGTGAATTTTCTAATGGCATCTGTAGGCCAGAAAATGTTTGACAAGATTTTAAATATAATTTAACCTGATTTACCCGACTCATTAACTTTTGACGAACTAGTTAAAAAAAAGTCTTAGAAGACATTGAGCCAGTGCCCTCAGTGGTATCTGAGCATGTAAAGTTTTTCAGAAGGTCGCAAAAATTAGATGAAAGTATTGGGGAATATTTAGCTGCACGTAAGCTTATGACTAAATAGTTTGACTTTGCTAAAATTAAAGATATTAAACTTATTAATTGGGGGATCCAATCTGAAGTCATTCAACGTGAGTTGCTGAAGCAGACTCTGGATTTAAAGCCTACAACATCCTTAGCTTTATCCTTGGAATCTGCTGAAACCAACCAATGCGTTTTGAGAAGCCATACAAGGGCTGTTAATTATGTAGCTAAAAAATCTAGCAAAACCCCTAGTAGGCCTAAATCCAATAAGGATTTTATTTGCTATTGCTACGGCAAGTTCGGCCACGTGAAAACACACTGCAAATATCGCGAGTATACTTGTGGCAGATGCCACACTGTCGGCCATTCAAAAGCCGTGTGCAGAAAAGCTAGTCATTCTAACCGAACTTCAAAACCACTCGACCACTCTAAAGCAAGTTCAATTACAAATTTTAAGGCTAGGCCGAAGTCTAAACAGCAGTATAGTTACAAAAAACGTGTTAATAAACTCGAACGCGATAGTGACAGCGACAGTGAAGATGACCAGGATGTTGTCGCCAAAAATTCAGAGTCTGGTTCCGGGTCTGATAGTGATTCAGACAACGACTATCTTGTTCAGAAAAAATAATACTCTTGGGCTGAGTCAGGCTGTGGACCAGATTTCAATTCCCTACAAACCAATAAGATCATAGTAGTAGTAAATTCTATGAAAATCCATAAATGGAAAATGCCAGTCTGCCTAAATGGTGTCAAGCTTGAAATGGAATTTGATTCCGGGGCAGACGCATCAATTATACCTATTGAGTGGCATCAACAATATTTTGCGGACTGTCCTTTAAAACTAAGTCCACGTTCGATACACTCATACACAGACGGAATTGAGAACACGATTTTAGTCTGAAGGTTGAAGTTAAAGGTCAAATTGAACACTTGGATGCTTTAGTTTCAAAATTGTATAAACCTGCTTTAATGGGAAAGAATTGGCTTTCTATTTTTCGGGTTGAGTTCCATCCATTTTACGACCTACAAACAACAGTTAAATCTAAGAAAAGTGTAAGGAAAATTAAAACTAGCATTACACCAGTTGACACATCCGAAATAGTAAAGGGTTTCCCTGAGCTATTTAGTGAAGGTATGGGTAAATTTAAGAACTTTAAAGCCAAGAATAATTTAAAACCTGATGCAAAGCCTATGTACTGTCGTGTAAGACCAGTTCCGTTAGCACTTAAAGAAAAGGATAACCAAGAATTTCGTAGGTTGCTTGGCCTTGGAATTCTAGAGCCTGTGGAAACCTCTCAGTGGTCTATGCCCATTGTCATAGTTCATAAACCGGATGGCCAAATCCGGAAGATAGGTGATTGTAAGACCACCGTGAACCCCCAACTGGAAGTCGACCACTATCCGGTTCCCACGGCCACAGAATTCTTTAGTGAATAAGCAGGCAGTGACACTTTTTCCCTTATCGATCTTAAAGATGCCTTTCTGCAAATTGAATTCGATAAAGAGTCACAAGAAGCTTTAACAATAAATACATTCCTGGGTTTGTTTAGATTACTTTGTGTACCCCTGGGCCTAGCGTTATTTTCCAGATTGTAATGACTCAAGTCACCAGTAAAATCCCCATTTTACGATGACATCCTGGTGAGTGGGAAGAGGGTTGCACATGACGAATCATTAAACAAATTGTTAAATGCTTTACAAGATGCATGAGCCAAAGATCGAGAAGTGCAAACTCTCGCGGCCTGAATTAAAATATTTAGGCCACATGATAAATGCAGAAGGCATGCATACACTCCCTGAGTCATCGAAGCAGTCACAAATGCTCCTAACCCAACATGTATTCAAGAGCTACAGAGCTTTTGGGGTTTTGTAAACCATTACTCAAAATATATACCAAATCTCACTCATATTCTGTCACCTGTTACACGTTTATTAAGCCCAAGTGTGAAGTGGATTGGGGGGGGGGGGGGAGGGCAGAATGTAACCGAGCCGTGAGTAAAGTAAAATAATTATTTCTTAAATCTAAAGTTCTGGTCCATCACGATCCGAAATTAAAGCTCAAACTCGTTTGTGATGGCTCACCTTACAGGGTCGGCGTGTGCCTCATGCATATCATGAAAAACGGCGAATCGTTACAGATAGCTTCTGTTACCGTACTTCACATGCCGTACTGAGATCTTGGTTGAAAACCAAACGTTATTTTGGGGGTATAGAGTCCTGGTGCCGACGGACTTGCGGAGACAAATCTTGAAAGATCTACATTGCGCTCACTTAGGCATAGTTAAATTGGAAAGTTTAGCTAGGCAAAAAGTCTGACATTGAAAACAAAGTTAAATCATGCCAAAATTGTCAAGAGTATAAAGATACTCAAACAGCTGGACCAAAACAAACGTGGGAATATCCGCTGAAGTCTAATGCTAGAATGCACGCTGATTTTCTCCGCCCGATGGACAATTACATGTTTTTTATACTAGTAGACGCACATTCAAAAATTCCTTTTGTGCATAAAATGAAGGCTACAACGTCTGCATGAGTTATTGACGTGTAAACAATCATATTGCTCAATATGGTTTAATGGACAGCTTAGTTACGGACAATGCTGCCCAATTTATGTCCTCAGAATTCCAAAATCGGTTAAAATCCAATGAGATTAGGCATACGTCCGGCCCGAGTTTTGCGCTCTGGACCAACGGATTGGCAGAAATTTATGTCCGCAATTTCAAGAGAGTCTACAAGGCTGTGCGGCGACAGGGGTCTTCTATTCAAGAAAGTATAAATTCCTACTTGTTATCAGCGCGTATCACTATCTCCGCTACCACACAAGCAACACCCGGAAAATTATACTTTAACCGAGAATTATAGTCTCGGCTGGATTTATTGTTCCCTGACCCTATTGCAGCCATTCGCCGTAAACAATTACAACAAATACAGAGCACCCACCATCGTGAGTTGAAACTGTATCAAATAGGCGATAATGTTTGGTACCGTGACTTAAGTACGAAAAATGATAGGCTATGGTCAAAAGGTATAGTAACGCAGATTGGCAGCAATCAATCCTATATTATCGTTGACACTAACGGTAATAAAATTCGCAAAAATTGTGATCAGCTAAGATTACATACCACAGAAAATGAATATCCTGAGCAGTCACCAAACGCACTTAATCCGATGGGGAAAAGAATAATTCCTAAGTGAATAATAATGAGCAAAATGAGCAATTTCACACTTTTTCAAAACGCATGTCTTTTGGTGGTAATACACGTGAAAAGCCAAGTTCCGCTGATGTACTTCCTGCTCGTAAATCTCTTGGCCAATCCAGAAAGTCAATTTCTGTCGCCGAGGGCACAAATCCACCAATCAATCAGCTTGGAAAAATCACCTGAAAATTTGCCTCGCAAGTCACCAGGTGACAGAAATCTCCAGCTAAATTACCCCTCACACGCGAAGTGGATGAGTCTACGAACGTAAACAACCAATCACCTTTGGCTAATACTAACAGCGCCTCTTCCGCAGATATTGTATCACCAGGAAGGTCACAACCTTTATCGGTTGTTACGTCACCATCTGCTGAACAATTATCACCGAAGCCAAGTAATGCTAACAAAAAATCGAAATCGAATCCAAACAAACGCAAAGTTGTGCTATTGCCAACTCAAGACGATATTGCTGCGCAACTTCAAAACAGACAAAATCGTACGAAAAAACTGTGTAGAGCTCCTGACGAGCTCAATTTGTAGTTTTTTTTTGAAAATTACCAGGTGGCTACAACTTCTTCGTTTTTTGTAGTAATCTAGTTGCCCGTGAATTTAATGAAAATTCTTTTTAACTTGTAGCGAGTAACGCTAACATGTCTGTCCCAAGTTAATCGTACAGAGAATCGGCTCTGTTAATTTTAAAAATGTCCGCCTTTAAAATTAGGTAAACATGTAGTGTATATGGTTGTTTGTGTGAAAAAATAATTTCACGGTTTTATCTCTTTGTTTCTTTTTTTGTATTTTCATGTACAACATCCTTCACATATCGGAACTAAAAATTGCTGGAGCGACAATTTCCATTCCGGTGTATTTCTACCAAATACAACATCGGCAACCAGTCTTTGTTATATGCGATGTCTTACAGCAATGCTGTAGCATTACAGCTGCAGTAATGTTTGCTGCAAATAAGAAATTTAACCAAAAAGGCTACACGGAACATAAACTACAATTAGTTTTCTAAATGAAATAACTGTAAAATTGCTAATGAAAGTTAAAGAAAAAAAATTTTAAACTGACAAGTTTAAAGTCAGTTTCTGAAATGTTAATTTTTTAAACCTGAACATCTTAAGTTTTTTGTTTTGTAAAAAGCTTTCAAAAATAGTGTTTAGTTTCTTCTTCGAAAGCAAAAACTTATGTATCTTTCTTTAAAATAGACTGGACTAAAAAAATACATCTTGGCTTCGTAATCATGATTTTATTTTCAGCTAGGCTTAGATTATTTTTTTTCTGTTTTTTTTTTGTTCTCTGTATTGTGGAGTCGTCACTTGAGTGCTCCACAATGGCCGCCTTCAATTTCCCGTCATTATGTTAACCCAACCCAGATTACCCTTTAACTACCTAATAGGCTATTCCATTAAATGTATATAGTATTATTATCAATCACATGACTTCCTGTTACAATGTATATATACTACCCCTTACAGGAAGTAAAGCGACTTATCAGCTGCAGCCTACACTCTGGTATTCCGTGTTCTTTCTTTACCATTGGTGCCCATGCTGAGCTTAGGTGTGTCCATGCTCAGGACATTACAGGTGTCCTTCATGCAGAGGCTTTCAACGAACGATCATCTTTTGGATGAATGATGTGGGAGAAGAGGCAGTGGAGATGTCAACGTACGGTCAAGGGTCATGGGACGAAGGATCGTCTGACGTATGCCAGACCAGCAGGCGAAAGATCGTCTTTCGGTGAAGGATTAGTGAAGAGCGAAAGATCAGAATGAAGGATGCTTGTCCGGTGAGAAATAAACGGATATTGAAGGGAGCAAGAGATGTCACACTTACGAGGGCAGAGGTCAAAATTGGCTGAAGAACGCCTACAGATAACAGTAGTGCAGGGCCGGAAAGCGTGGTTTTGTAGCTTAGTCCTAGCTGGCACGATCCATAGGTGGTGAATTTTCTTGGCAGATAAAGGAATCCTTGTCGTGATGGTCAAAGGATGAGAGGAATGCAGGGGTGAGGTTGACAAAAGAGCCAGTGGTTGGAGCTTGTTCATGGTCGAAGTCGCGGTATTCACGGTATATGATGGTGAGGATAAGGCCAAAGGAGACAATGAGGGAGGAGGCGAAGGATGTCGTTGTCCATATGGGAGTGGTGATGCCGACAGAGAGAACTGACTGCCGGTGCCATAGAAGACGAAGGAAAGTCGTGGTGGCGAAGGATGGGTCACGATTTCCGGATATTCGGGCAGAGGGCTGGCTGATGGAGATGAAGGTGTGTGGATTTCTGTTGATTCTATGTGGGTAGCCAAATGGGTGACGTCCCCATCAGCAGGTAATCTTTCGGCGAAGGATTTCCTGCAGTGAAAGATGAAGGCGAAAGAAAGATCTTGCAGAGAGCTTGGCAAAAAAATCTTCAGTGGCGGGGATCTTCTTTCACCGAAGAAATGGGTTGTATCTTGGCGAATGATGTTCTTTTGCACGGAGATTGTTTGTATGAGACAGATCTTAAAGTCAATAGATCTGCTTTCAGCAAAAGATACTTTGTCGCGGCCAGGGAAGCAGGAGAATGTGTGAAGCAGCTAGAGCCTGGAGGAAAAGAGATGGCTGGCTATCACTTTAACACAATTTATGAATGTGTACCGAGCTGGGCGGATCTAATTTTAATTTTTCCAGGGTAAGCAGCATCCAGAGGAACTGAATGCAAAATTTACAGGTAGTGGATATTTTCATGCTTGCAACTAGAAAGGACAAGCACTAGATTATGTTGTTAGGACTATTGTAGCACCTTTGATATAAAACCTGAAAAACACATCAGCTTACATTTGTAGAGGCTACACATAACAAAACATTAGATGGCTATGATGGACAGGGGTACATAAAATTTACAAAGGAAGATTTATTTTCAAAAATCTCCAACATTTTCCAAGCCAAAAAATTAATCAGTTAACAAGTCGTACATAGAAAAAAAACATTTACCCTGGTTTCTGGCACTGTAGCCTAATCACATTTAATTAAAAATCTTGTTTCAATTAATTGTCTGTAATAACTAAGTCATTTTATACAACAGCTTTTTTACTTTTGTTTCATCCTTTTTTTTGTTGCTTTCTTTATTTTGCTTCCTATCATTGTTACACGCTAAGCAACACAAAACTGAACGAAAGCAAAAAAAAATGAGAATGAAACCAAAGTAAAAAAAATCAGTAAATAGCAGACCTATGAAACAAGTAAAATGCTTTCGAAAATTGTTAAAATGCTCACTCTATCCAAATAAAAAATACTTGGGCACGGGGAAAAATAAATAAATAAATTCTGAATTTTATGTTCTGCAGGCTATACCCAGCATCACAGTACGATGGTAGCCTTAGTGTGGTATCGTCACATGTGGCACCACAATAGTTAGCAATCCTTGTTTACCTTTTGTTAACCCTGACCTAGACTAACTAACTATTAAGAGTGCCATACATGTACTACTGATATACTGAACAGTATTGATCACCATAGATGTGACACACGACCAAGGTGTCACATGACAACAGTTATATAAAGCACTGTAACTCAATAAACATGTCCATTCCTGTGCTTACATTAAGCTGTGTTTTAGTTGTTACTCTGCTGGGGAACACCACGCAATAAGGCTACCAAGACAGTCCAGAATGGCAACGAGCCACCCCAGTGGAGTATTTTAGATTTAATGTAATTATTCCCCTTACCAACCATCTTCAGAGCTCCAATTTGGTGAGTTGGCAATTTCACTATTTTGGCAAAATAGTTTAGTGCCCGGTATGGGAATTAATTTAAATCCTAAATCTAAAAACTGTTGTTGTTTGAGTGAGTGGAACTTTGTGTGGTTCGAATTTAATTATGTTAACAATTCGTTCCTTAATTGCTAGAACAGTGAGAGAAATTGCTTTGCTAATTTTTAATTTGTACAAGGTTTGTGTCCCGAAGCAACGCGTCGGCTGTTTTCACCTATCTTACTATAATTAGGATAAACAGAATTAACGCAAATAAATTGGGCCTTAGCATAGGGATGTGCCTTTTCTCTACACTGGCTGGCTGTGAGGTAAATTATCAAGTTAATTACCTAGTTAAGTTTAGTGAAACTTGTTCGGCTTGCAGGCTGCTTAAGCCGGTGGTGTTATTTTTTTTGCTTGAGAAGTAAATTAAATAATGGTATTAAATCCTAATTATGAAACTTTTTGAGGAAGCAAATTGTAAAATTAGGTAGGCTATGAATTTAGAATTTGGCTTAGAGGTTAGGCAATTCAATTATAGTCTCGAGTTGCTTAGTAATTAATTTTACTAATTGTAGTAATTTGTAAAGCTTATTACTTGGGACATAAGTATGTCAGTTGCAGGTGAAATTGTGTACCACCTGTAGTGGCAGTCATTACTGACGTTACTTTTGCAAACGACGTAATTGACGTTGCAGTTAATAATACAATTGTTAAGTTGTTAACTTAAGTTCTAGCCTAAGTGCTAAGTTACAGACTCAGACGATATGGCAAAACCGTCTAGCCTGTTTGTTGAGTTCAACAATGAATGTGATACGTGGGACAAATACTCAACACGTATAGATTATTTCTTTAGAGCAAAGAAAGTTGCTGATGCAGATAAATTGGATACTTTAATGGCATCAGTGGGGAGGGTGATGTTTGCTAAAATTTTAAACATTATTTTCCCTAAGGTTCCATCAGATTTTTCGTATGCTGAATTAGTTAAAGCTATTTTAGATGATTTGGAGCCGCTTCCTTCTGTGGTTTCAGAACGAATGAAATTCTTCAGACGAGCACAAAAGTCTGAGGAATCTTTAAATCAATGTTTCAGTTCTTAATCTTCTAACTATACATTGTGATTTCGACAAAATTAACACTTAAGGGACTGAACATTCTAACAGAAAAAAAACGCTGGGGACTGGCGAAAAAAGGCCATTTTGGAAAATTCACCAAAGATAAACAAAATATGTAAAACAAATGCAGTTTTTTTTAAATCAACCGTGGTAGTACGACCTTTCCATTAAGCTAAATCAATTGTATGTGGCTATTTTGCAGATTATGCAAATTAAAATCAATCATACCCCTTTTTCTGAAAGAAAAAAAGTTGCCGTTAGAAGAACATGGCGCCATTTTTGTAATTCGATTTGGCCGCATTTGGAATCTAAGCATTTCGTACTTTTAGTGTCAAAAGTTGCCACCAGATGGCAGCACCAATCAAGGCCAAGAGTCATAGCTTCGAAAGTAACCAAAAACGAAGCCCGTGGTAGTACGGGCTGATTTTATTGCAGAGTTGAAAGTCTGCCCGTATTAATGCGGGCATAGTCCTTTAAGTGAGTTTCACATGCCCGTATTATTACGGGCATAGTCCCTTGAGTGTTAAAAACATTAACAGTGAAATGATTCGAGATAGATTCATTGGTGGTATTTTGTCTGAAAAGATACAAATGGAGCTTTTAAAGAAAACTTTAAGTTTATCTGAAACAGTGTCTCTTGCTCTGTCTCTGGAATCTGCTGAGGCAGACCAAGCTGAAATTCGTTCAATGCATCAAATTTGTAAACTATGTCACTAAGAGAAACAAAACTGCTAAGTTTCGACCTCATAAACCAGTTCAGATATCACTTGTTTTTGCTGCAGACGCGATGGCCATGTAAAGTCTAGATGTAAATACAAAGATTACATCTGTGGCCGGTTTCACACCCAAGGACACCTAACGGTAGTTTGTAGAAAAAGCCCTAGTGCTAAAGCACCTAAAGTAAACTCAAAATCATCCCAGAATTTTACTCCCAAAAGTAAGGCTAAAAACAAATACAGCTACCGCAAAAAGGTTAATCTGCTAGCCAAAAACTAATTCAGTGAGGGGGGGGGGGGGATTGAGGCTTAATGGCGCGTCGACAGCTTGGTCATTTGCGCCAACCTTAGTCACAGTGCAGTGGTCCGGGTTGCCACTGCACCACACATTAGAGACATTATTCAAACCCCTAACCTAAATCTTGTCATACATCTGCAAAAATTGAAAAACACCGGACAGGAGGACAGACTTATCGCCCAATTGACGCACAATGTCATGCGGAAGATGGAAACGACGACGAAAACCATCAAGATGGCAACAATCAACAAGGAAGTGCCGGACCGTAAGTGGCCGCCGACACCAATAACATTCAGGAGGGTCAACCCCCCGCAAAAGGAAACAGTGAGTAAGTCGAGTGTGACCAATGCGCAAACGGGCCAACACCACCACCTCACGGCGACTGCGGCGACACGCCGAGTGCCATTCCTCAACAGTGCCCTTAATAGCTCGTAACTTATTGCCGTCCTGTCCATCCCACGAGGCTTGCCAAAAAGCATGTAACCTCAGACTCAGAGTTGGAAAAGCGTCCGAGGGAACAAGCCTGAGATCCCTACCGAGAGGGCCAGAAAGGGCCCCTTTTGCTGCAGAATCCACTTGCTCATTTCCACCTATCCCAACATGGCCCGGGATCCAGCAGAAAAGCACGGTTTTCCGCTGGCCAGGCAAGCGGGAAAGCAAAGCTTGGACACGTTGTGTCAAGGGGTTCCGAGGATTGTAATTCGCCAAGGACTCCAGGGCACTCATGGAATCGCTAAAGATAATGAAATGCGTGCCCAAAAGGCCAAGGATCCATTCCACCGCCAAACCGAGAGCCAAAAGCTCTGCAGAAAACACAGAATAGCCTGATGGAAGGCGATGGGCAACCGTCACTCCCTTACAAACACAAGCACAAGCCACGCCAGCGTCTGACTTCGACCCATCAGTAAACAGCCGCTGATAACCGGCGTACTGAGAACACAGCCGCCGGAACTCCTGTAAGTACCTTGCTGGTAGAGTGGAACCCTTCGGGAGGGACGCCAGAGCGAAAATGAAAATGCCACTTGGGACAAGCCAAGGGGCCACTGGCATCCCCCCAAGCCTCAAGACGGTGGGCATTTCAAAGGCTATCTCCTGACAGGACTGCTGGAGCCTATCGCGGAAATCACCTTTACCCACCCTGCGTCTACCGACTCGCAAGTCTGGCCCAAAAACCATGGACCAAGCAGGACTGGATTCCACAGCACGTAAACGCACAGCATACTGAATGGCCAGCTTCCGCCGACGAATGGCCAATGGTGGCTCCGAGGCCTCAGCATAGAGGCTGACCACTGGAGAAGTTCGAAATGCCCCAGTCGCCACACGCAGGCCACTGTGATGCACAGTGTCCAACACCTGGAGAGTCGAGTCACTAGCCGAACCATACACCATGCACGCATAATCAAGTTTGCTGCGGACAAGGGCTTTGTAGAGGCGCAACATGGCAGTGCGATCGGCACCCCATGAAGTGCCCGACAGAACCCGCAAGATGTCAAGTGCCCGCAAAGACTTGTCTTCAAGTTGGCGCAAGTGTGGAAGCCAAGATAACCTGGAATCGAACACCAGACCCAGGAAACGTGCCTGTGGGACAACAGGAATCTGCGCCTGCCCCAAGTACAGGCAAGGATCTGGGTGCAGTGTCCGTTGGCGGCAATAGTGAATACACACAGTCTTGTCCGGAGAAAACCGGAAACCATTACTGACCGCCCAGGTCTGTACTTTGTTAATCGCCAGCTGTAGCTGCCGCTCGCGGGTCTGCATGCGAGCTGCCCGAAAGCGCAGGCCGAAGTCATCGACAAACAATGACTGGGGAACAGCAGGTTGCTGAGCAATGGGGTTGATCCCAATAGCAAACAAGATGACACTAAGACCACCTCCTTGAGGCACACCATTCTCCAAGACAAACGGGCGGGAAAGAGTCGCCCCGACACGAACACGAAAAGAACGGCCTGAGAGGTAGGCGGAAAGCAACAGTGGCATCTGTCCCCTCAAGCCACAGTTATAGAGATTACGGAGAATCCCATAACGCCAAGTCGTATCATAAGCCTTCTCCAAGTCAAAGAAAACCTGAACCAGATGTTGACGCAGGCGAAAAGCCTCCCTCACATCCGATTCAAGGGCAACCAGATGATCGATGGTTGACCGAAAACGTCGAAAGCCACACTGGGACGCAGATAAGAATCCGCGTGATTCCAGCACCCAGACCAACCTCTCACTGACCATCCGTTCCATAAGTTTACAGACACAGCTAGTCAGAGCGATTGGGCGATAACTGGAAGGAGCAGTAGGGTCTTTGCCCGGTTTCACAATCGGTATGACCACTGCTGTCCTCCACGCTGCCGGAACAGAGCCTTCTGCCCACACACGGTTGAACATCTCCAGCAAGAACTGCTGGGAGGCAAGAGGCAGATGTTTCAACAGCTGATAGTGAACATCATCAGGCCCTGGGGCGGAGTCATGCGACTTGGACAAAGCTGAAACAAATTCCAGCCTGGTGAACGGTAAAAGTCTCTAAGGACGCCATGTTCGTGACAATTTGGCAAGACGTAAAGCTAAAACTAACAAAAAGTAAACTTTACATGCTATTTAGGACGACGTTAAATCGCGCTAAAAAAGATGTAAAATTTGCCTTTTTGACCCATTTAAATCGTTTGTTATCCTCCGACTTGCGTTAAATCGCGGGAGGCATTGTAATTTTAAAAAATCGGAAGGTACTGTCTTAAGCGTTAAATCGCGGGTGCCAAATGATATTTTGTTCTGTCATGGGTTACTTGGTTTGGAACTGTGGTATTTGATGCCACTTATTTTAGGTTTTGATATCGCGCCTTTTACTGGCTTGTCATAGATCAAGAGGCTGTTTTGTCTTTGACCTGCTTTTTGACTTAAGTATTGACTTGCCGTGTTGCCATTTATTGCGATCTTGTCGCTATGGATTTGAGTTTGTCAAACCGAATGGGAAAATTGGTAATTTGTTTAACATTATTACGGGTTGGTAAGAGCCGAATGATTTTGTTTTGTTTTTCACGTTTAAACTGTTGCTCTCGGTTTTTCTCAGCTTGACATACCCAACACTTTATTTCTCTCATCTTGCATGTACATCCAGTACATCAGTGAATCTACAAGTGGCGCTTCACTGCATTGCACATATCTGGTTTGCTCTCTGCAGTCTCAAATTTTATGCTGGTTGCCAAAGGGTTAACCGTTAAACTTGGCCAAAACGGATAATACTTAGTACTACCTTGAAACAATACACGTCTGCAGGCCTCAATTTAAGCAAAAAAAAATCAAAGCATTTCTAGTTTACACACTATATTTACAAAAAGGAATAAACCATAAGCATTTCTAATTACACATTAGATTTACATAATAATGTTTAACCAAACGATCTGAAAGTTTAACCTGATTAAACAACGTAGTGAGCATCAAAAGCAACAGTGAAGTGGTACTAGCTCTGTGCCGGCCGACGAGTAATAAAGTAATCAGACCTCAAAACTACAAGTTTCCCCAAAACGTGGCAGTTTTAAACAGTCAAAAGACAAAATTCTAGCTAAGATTTTTTTTCATTTAACTAGTATAGCCTAGCAGTGAAAACTGCAAAGCACCGCCTTGACACAGCTTAACAAGATTAGCATTTACAAGTTAAACGTAATAGGGATAACAATAGTTTAAATTTCTGGCAGTGAGCTATAATTAGCCAGCATATCCACACACAGCCAAAAGCAAATCTATTTTGAATAAAGTATTGCTTAGATCCATCTCCTAATGGATGACTATTATTACTTGCCAAAATAATAAAAATTCTTCTTACCTTTTGACTGAAGCGAGAGCCATAAGATTTAAGGAGTGTTTTTAAGCTTGAAACAAGAGGTAGGACTAGCCATAATCCATGAGGTCGGACTAGCCAGTTATGTACAGTCGCGGCCAAAAGGTTTTGCAGCCTCAATAGCTCCAACAATAGGCCGAATTGGGCGTGAGTGTGCGCTGGCTAATTGCTAGCTCGAGGCTTTATTGTTGCCGGGCAAGCATTTTTCAAGTAAACTACGGTAGTCTAGAATGGTTTGCAAAAGAATGTCGTAACAGTAACGGTATGAATGGAATTCCAAAATGTAGCTTTGTTTATAGTTTCCGATTAATAAGATAGTAATGAAAGCTTTGGATTCGTCTTTTTTTTTTAAACACTAGATAAAAAAATAACACAGCATCTTTGAAGACGAAGTTAAATCCTTGTGACGTATTTTTAGCTTTTCTGAATGCCATTCTGAAAGTACTATCGTATTTTTTTTCTATCGTATTTTTTTTTATCTCCAGGAGATTCTGTTTGGAAGTGAGCATTACTTAAAATAGAAAATATACGTACGGAAAAATAATACCCTTTGCAATCCGGATAGACTTGAGTGTGGAAAATTGGTGTCCTAAAGTAAAAAGCTACGGTGTAAATGGAAATAAGTAACTTGAAAATAATTCGAGAGTGATCAACACCCATCGTAATAACGTTAGCGTGAACGCTTCCATTACAAAGCTGACAAAAAATATCTAAAATATGTTCTACTTAATTTAAACAAATCTTTGAGCAGTAAGTGTAGGCCTCATGTGTCATCGTTTGTTTTTCGAGGAATTATTATTTCCTATGAATGAATCTATTTAGCACTTCACTCAAAGCAGTGTTCCACTTCAGGCTTCAATGCATTTCACTCGATTGGGATGGCCTTTAGTAGGTCGCATTATTATTTGTCGTGTTCCGTAAATACTTTTCAACTATAGCCTAGATTGGTCGCCATTCCTACTGCAAACGTGTTTAGTACGATGTGCAATGTGCAGACAGGCCCATTACAAACACTTTTATGCCCTTTGAAGCTAGTGTATCAATTAGTGCCGGTTATATCTCTTATTTTGCTTACTTTCTGCCACTAAACTAGTTTTTTATTTTTTTAACGAACACGCAAAGTGGAACCTTGTACTGCCAAAAGGAAGATAACAACTCATTAGCAAGTGGTGGCTTCATTGCGTTTCATTGTTATTGCATTAAGTTTTTGTTTAAACACAATCATCTCCCACTTTAAAGGATGTTTAAAATGGTTGTCAGTGGTTATAAATAGCTTCCCTACACCTCGCGTACCATTACAGAAACCAGAGTTTTAATAATTACGACAAATCGAGGCCGTGTAATTTTACAACAAACAGCTGAAAATGCAGTCTACCTAAAATATATGCTGACTGAATGAAGTGCAGTGAAACCTGATGAGGAACTCGTAGCTATACTGCTGCTTATTCAACAACTTTTCTATACTTTGTAAATTTTCTATGAACCTCTCTTTAATTTTTTAATATTTGAAGATCATACGCTGAATGAGCTTCTACTATATTTATGTAAACTGTATCAGTTACGCCTCTTTTCACTATTCGTTAATATTTTTTAATATATCTTCCTAAACTCTCCTGTAATACTCAGACAGGTTTGAAAAGTAATGAATGGTTGAAACAATGGCAGATGACGTGCAGTGCAGTAACTAACAGATGATCGTCAAACTGGGCGTATTGTTGCACGTTCTAAGGTATTTCGAACAACTTTTGTTCGTAGTTTTGTTGGTTCTCCTGTTGTTTGCTTTGTGATGCCTCTAACATCCGAAAATGACTAGAGACGGAAGCCGAAGGCTCAACAAGAGTTAAATAAATACAGATGCACACCTAGTTATGTTACCTTTTCGACTTATATGTCAGACTACCTGAGTGGGGAAATGGAACCTACGACCTTTGAAACCAAAGGCCGAGTTTCTACCCCTAAGCTATACTGACACGGCCAAAAGTGTATGTTTATATGTATGTATGCACGTGTTAAATGCTACCTAACCTAACCTAACCAGAATTTGTGTTATTCCACTTAATGATTTCTGCACACTGCTCTACAATAATAAATGCTCTTTCGAAAAGAATACTGCAGTCACATTAAAATCGCGTTCAATAGGCCTTGGTCGTTTTTAATACCTATATTTTAAACTATAAAAATTGAAAATCGGTTTATTGATTCGATCTCTAGATGAGAGCAAAAATGTCGAGCCCATTTGCCTTTCCGTCACAAGTATTGTAGTCACGTTAAAATAGCATTCGAAATACCCTAGGTCTTATCCATACCTACGTTTTAAGCCATAGAACATGAAAGTCGGTTCATTAGTTCGATCTCCAGGTGAGGGCAACGAGTCCTAACAACAACAACAACAACAAAAATTGGCCACACTGTGCACGCAGAACGGTTTGATTGTTGTTATTAAAATTTTTAACGCAGTGAAATAGTTACGACATGACCCCAAACTTTATCTCATTGGTCTTTGTCAATTCTGGGCGAAATTATAGGATTTCAAAGTTTGACGTTTTAACAAGGAAATTCATACTGAGGCTTACAGGCAGTCCTTGATATGAAGAAATACTCTAAACAGCAAACATGTTAAAAAAAACAGTTAGAATTCAGGAGAGCTCACGGTTATTTATAATGTAAAACAAAAAAATTTACATAACTATGCAGATATAATGTAACTATTATAATTTACTGTGGAATACCAAGCCTGTTTTGCAGTAAATTGACCTTTTACGTAGACTACTGGCTGTCCAAGAACGCCTTTTAAAGACTAGCATCACAGAGAGGGAGTAGAGAGGGTGTCCAACAGCAGACCTTTCTGCCCAGGGCAGTGGATAGCCAAGAAACAAGTCCCCTCTTTCAAAATAAAAAAGACTGAAGCGGGGCGCAAAAAAGATTTTCCAAGTTCAATTTATTTTTGCTTTTTAAAAAATTGTTTTCTTTTTAGTTTAAGAGTTGGACTGCATTCTTTCATCGTAATTGGGTGTAAAAACAGTGGTTGGTGATTAAACAGTGATGGGCGTAAAATTGTGGTGGAGCCTAATTGTGGTTGGAGCGGGTGGTAAAATTGCAGTGGGAGCATTAATTGCGGTGGGGAGTAATTTTAGTGGGGGGAGCGTAAAATTGCCATTTTGCTCCCCCCCCCAACCGAATAATAATTCCTAACTGCAGCTCTGTTTCCGCCACTGTCTTCAACACCAACTGTATTAAGAAAAATTGTCCCACATCCAATTTGTTTTTTCAGTGCTGTAACATATTGATTCGCCTTTTCCGCCGGTAAAAATTTCTCGCCGAGACGATTAAAATGGTGTGAAAATCGGCCAAACATTTGCGAAACTGCTGAAATTTTGGCAAATATGACAACAGCGGCCTTTTTTTAGCTACATCCTCATCCTCATCATATCGTCACGTGTCGTGCCGATTCTAAAAAGGGGGGGGGGGTTGGAGGCTGAGAAGGGAAAAATAAAGAAAGTAGCTGGTTTTCAATGCAGAAGAGAATCTGTTTCCGGTTTCTAAACAGAGGGCATCCAGTTCCCTTAAATAATCTGTCAATCTTAACAATTTCAGTCTTATATGTTAATTAATTATTCAGCATTTGATGAAAACGTGAAGTAAGCTCGTGGCCGAGGGCAAATGCACTTTGGAGCACTTGGGGCATGAGTGCGCCCGTTTTTAACCGCAGATGCCTTTTTTTTCCTCCCCCCCCCCAACCCCCACCTCGAAAAAGTTCATCGAAATATTTGTTCTTTTGCATTGGTTTTGGTTTTTCAATTGTACCCACCTTTCTGCGTACGCCTATGCCCATGAGATTGCTATTCTCTTCAACCGTCTCTTTACCTGTAAATCACCGCAGTGAGTAAAGATATTGTATAGCCTGTTGACGCTTAAAATTTATAGTTTTGTTTGAGCTGTTTTCTTTCGCAGCTAACTATTCGATACAGAAAAAAGTAAGCACAAAATTGTGCTAATTGTTGAAATTTAATAAACCTCACATGCTTCCGTAGAATTTGCCAACAATGACTGCAACCTGATGGCATTGTCCAACGTGATTACTGTTCGTGCAGTGTATTGTTGGAGAGATGAAATGTGCAAAACCTTTTGGCCGCGACTGTACTTAGGCTACATATGCTGAGGCTAACTACACTATAGCTAACTATTCACTAGTGGAATGAGAGAGGTGTGGACATCGCAAGTCAAACGTTTATTGTGACATGATACAAAGCCTATATAACATATGTACATTTGCATATAATGCATAGATTGGTTATATACTGACAAGGTGCTCTAGCTCTAGCTATCAATCAATTAGATGGAAATTACAACCATGATAGAACACTTGAGCACTAATACTAGAGCAGCCTAGATGCACTGAAAGTGCACCAGGACTAGAACAAACCAGACGGCGTAGTTGCGCCTTCGGCATATACCTCAATGGCTCCTTGGTTGCTCTGGGCAGTTTAGGCTTGTGGACAATAACTCCATGTTCCATGCTGAGGTCGTGGCGAGTTCCATAGCTTTGTGCCACTCATTTGACTTCCTCTCAGACCACCCAATGATCGACCTGTGGTACGATTCTAGCTCCACCATTCATGCTATTTTGTATCCAGTGGCATTTACACTGTTGATAGATGAGGCCCAACTGTTGTTTCCAAATTAAGTGCTCGTACCACCCTTCACCTCGTTGTCAACAACGTCAGATCTCTAGTCGTACCTGTAATATAGGATACCAGAATCGACTGGGCCTTGTCCTACATGATTCACGATTTGAAATACAAGACGGTGGTCACCGCCAATTCCGAACTCGAAGTAAGTGTGTTAAGTTTGGAATTAGGCGGGTTTGATCTCATGCGTGATGCTTTAAAACAGTTGCTTCTTAACTTAACTTACGTCAGATGAAATGCACTACGAGCCCTTGATTTTGTTGTAATGGTACGAGGATAAATATTTGAATCTTCTAGAACAATGTCAACGTTTTATGGCAAACATAAAAGCTCAAATTGGATTATGCATTCTCTTCGAAAACGCGACGGATAATACGGAACCTATTAAAGCTTATTTTAACTCCAACCTGGTCAGAGTGGGGAGCAAGGAGGTTCTCTCGGAAATGTCAAACAAGTTTCTGCATAGTATTGGACAGTTTGCCATAGAAGGAAGTATGGGAAGGAAGGATGAGCTGTCAAGCAATGCATGTGCACTGAACTACGTGTTTGAATCTATAGACCCTTTGCGGGAAAAAGTTACATATCACTCCCCAATTAGCTCAAACTAGCTCCTGATATACTGGTCAACAATGTGCATAGTGAGGATGATAGATGTGTTCTGTGGTCCGTGTTAGCTAGTATACACCCCGTTTCATCTTCACAACGTGATCGGGATACGAAACATTATCTTCCGCGTGCACACGAGTTAGTTGTCGGTATGTTGGATAAATACTCTTTTCCTTTTTCCAAGATTGCGGATTTCGAAAAAGCCAACAACATTTTGGGTATCTGTTTTTGGTTTCGAGGATGACAAACCTTGCGTTTATCGTGTGAGTTTCTTAGTTGACAGTAAGCATAACGTTGACGTGCTTCTTCTCGACGGACACAATGAGAAGATAAAAGATTTCAACAAATTCATCGCGAGTTTCAACACCAACAGAAATTTAAAATATTTTTGCAGGCATTGTCTGCACGGTTTTCAAAATCGTTTCAGGTATGAAAACGACCTTCCTTCTTGTGAGGGTGTCCCATTTCCAAAGACCTCATTACCCAACAATGATGGTGTCCAGTTTAAGAATTTCAAGAACGAACTCAAAAGGTTGTACATAGCCTATGTGGACTTTGAAGCGGCACTTCAACCAGTCTCCAGCGATGGAAACAATTCATACACCAGAGTTATCCAAATACACCAAGCTTGCAGTTTTGCCTATGTGATTGTGGCCCGTTTAGGTAAAGTATTTTCCAAAAAGTTGTACAGAAGAGTAGACTGCGTGAAGGATTTCTTCGAATCTATATTAGAGGAACAGAAAAAATCGTGACTTACGTGGATTCTCACAAGCAACGAATGAAACATTTAATCAAGGAGCAGTGGTTGCTGTATGAAACAGCTGCGGTATGCTATCTTTGCAAACACGGTGGATTTAGCCCTCCCCAAGAAAAGTTTAACGGGTTTACGAAAGTAAGAGACCACGACCACATCACCGATGAATTTAGAGGTGCCGCGCACAGCAAGTGTAACTTTGCTTACACTTTGAACAAAAACATAGCGGTTGTTATGCATAATTTCGAAAAATACGACAGTCATTTTGTCGTGAAGGCTTTAAATTCATTTAAAGATTTGAACGCTCTGCATAATGTGAGGATCATCGCTAAGAACAAGGAAAGAATCAGCAGCATGAAATTAGGTGGTTTTACTTTCATCGATAGTCTAGCGTTTATGACAACATTGTTGGAAACTTTAGCTTCGAACTTAAAGTGCTTCAGCATTATGGACAAGCTTTTCAAAGGTGAATCGATGGAACTCGTACGAAGCCTTAGGCGAAAAGGTGTATTTCCGTTCGAATAACTTTACAAACGTGGAAGTTTTTGAGGAGGAATGTTTACCTCCCCTGTCAGCGTTTACCTCATTGTTTAAAGGAGCGATCTGCTCCGAATCTTATGAGCGCACAATGAAGATTTAGGATTAAGGCAAACGCAAACGTTTGGAGATTACCAAAACCTGTATTTGTGGTCTATTTGTGGTGTATTTGTGGTTGGGCTTTTAGCGATGTTTTTGAAAACTTTAGAGTGACAAGTTTGGCTAGTTACGGATTTGGCCCCTCCCATTACATTTCTACACCTTCCCTATCTTGGGACACGGTACTCAAGAGGACAGGAGTGTCTTTGTATCTCTTCACTAACATTGACATGCATCTTATGGTAGGAAAGGGTATAAGAGGCGGTGTGTCATTTATAGCTAGAATATACGCTAAAGCCAACAACCCGTATATACCATCTTCCTTCGACCCTGACAAAAAAGAATTTTTACATTATATTTTTGGACTTCAACAACTTGTACGGTTGAGTAATGTGCGAGTATCTACCAACTGGAGAGTACGAATGGGTCAGGAAGACAAGCTTGAGGATATAAATCTCGATAATTACGGAGATGAGAGTGATACCGTGCTGATATTAGAAGTGGACTTAGAATACCCAGAGATGCTTCATGCATCACACAATTATTTCCCGTTAGCCCTGGAGCACATGAAAATCACATGTCTATACTTTCTTTCAACCGTTGGGTAATCGAGGACTTGCATTTAACGTACAGCAAAGGCCTAAAGCTAACAACTAACCTTTTCTCAAAGACAAAGTACGTGGTGCACTATAGACATTTGTAATACTAGCTTTCTCTCGGCATGGTTTTCAAGAAAATACACAGAGCAATCAGTTTTAAGCAAGCGCCTTGGCTGAAACCTTACATCGAGTTTAATAACGAGAAACGGCAAGCGGCTACTAACGATTTTTGAGAAAAACGTATACAAACTGGTGAGTAATTCGATTTCTGGGAAGACGATCGAAATCAAACGTAAGAGAAACAACGTCTTGATAGCAACGACGAAAGTAAAATCTATCAAGTACGCATCTCACCTACCCACCAGGAGTTTCACTTCTTTAAGCGAGGATTTGGTAATTTTACAAAGACCCCTACAAACATTATTTAGGACAAGCACATCATGGTTGGTTTTAGCGTCTTGGAATTGTCAAAGTTATTAGTTTACAAGTTTCACTACGACCACATGATGAAAAAGTATGGATCGGGGAGATGTAATCTCTTAGTCACAGATACGTATAGTTTGTGTTATTCGATAAAAACGGATGATGTTTACAAAGCTATGGAAGAGGATGCGTCGTTGTTCGACTCATCGGACTACACCAACGATAATTTTCAAGACTCCAACATCAACACAAAAGTATTAGGAAAGATGAAAGGCGAGAGCACGGGTTGCCTTATTTCAGAGTTTGTAGGTTTAAAGTCTAAGCTCTACAGCATTTTACAATCGGATGAAAAGAACAAAATGGCTTGCAAATGTGTTAAGAAAACAGCACAAGTGGTGCACGAAACGTACAAGTATGTGCTGTTTAGTAATAACATCGTAAGAACTCTAGGATCTTACATCTGTTCTGAGGCACATGAACTAAAAACCGTCACCATCGACAAGTTGGCTTTCAGTCCTTACAATGACAAGAGATGGGTATGCGACGATGAAGTCAGTACTCTCGCCTATGGGCACGTGAATTCAACTTAAACTATCTATATTATCCGTCCAGTTGTTGTATTTGGAATCGTAGCCTTTCCATTGAACAAAATAAAGCATTTTCCCATCTTTTTCTATTTGCCTTATTGCCTGTTCGTAGAAACCTCCGTGCACCGGTTTACCCGCAAACTCGTCGGTGAGAAGAGTAATGGAAGGAGGCAAATCAGTTTTAAGTTTCTGAACGTCCGTTGCCAGAGTACCGATCTGAGAATAATTTACGTCTTCAGAGTCGTTGGCAGCTCCTACTTTGGTTAAACGCTTACTTTGCATATCGTAGTTGTTTTCTGGGGTTAGCACGTATCCTAGTCTTGGCTGTCCCATCGGGCCGACCCACACCACATCACCCCCTTCTCCTCTTATCCTTTTCAACGATTGTCCAAACTTATTACCAGACATATTTTTTTAAATATGCAAATCCCCACCACCAATAATTTTTTAACAATAAATATATTAAAAAGGAATATATAAATCTCAAGATGACTCAATCATCCTGGCAAACAAATCTCTCCAATCTATTGACAAAAACTTGCTGAAAGTTAAGAACGAAAAATGTACAAAGATTAACAATGGTATACAGTTTTCCTTGTGTCCTTCCATACAGTTCAATGATTTAAAGGGCTCGGAGGACTCCCATTTCGAACGAAAAATCAAAAGATAAAGGTTGGCTTTTCCCAGTGATCTGGAAACTCAAAAATTGTTGAAAAATCTTAAGAAGTATATCTGTAAAAAACTAGAAGTCGAGTTTGACGATCAGAAACCCATATCCTTGACTACATTTAATTATTCTAATTCAATGCACACGGCTTCTCCCTGTTTACTCCTCTTGTGAAAAGGCTAGTGACTGCGATAAACGGCTCTGTCTGAGTTCTTGGGTGTACGAGGATGTGCATAAAACTAAAGGGAAACTTAACAAAAATGTTATTGACAAGCCATTGACAACTTACCATCTTATAATGCTTTAAACTTGACAGAAGTCACTGGGAAAATTACTGCAGTATATGTTACCAATGATTCTCCCAGCAATGTGAAATTATGGTGCAACGTAGACTTTGGAGTGGCCCAATCCGATGTTTCCAATGAAAATTTACAGATGAAGACTTTATGAATTTGATATCTGTAAACATAAAAAAAACGTGTAAATAAAAAAAATGGAAATAAAAAATTACGAGTTTTGTGCCTAAGAAAGAACCTAAAAATCATCCATTTCTTCCCTAGAATAGACTATTATTTATTTACAGTAAAACATTATATCAGCCTAAATACATAGCTTTGCAGTCTCTATTTGCTGAAATTGAGGAAAACATTTGACGCAACGTCACATTTTTTCACGAGTCTCAAATAAATTTAATTCCACCCGAGGAATTGGACCCAAAATTTCGAAACCTTATTCTTTTGACAACTCTGTTTTTGACAAAAACAAATCGAGCGTTACTTTCATCAAGGGCGTGATTCAAATGCCGATGTTTTTTTTTTATTGCAGTCAGTCTTACACGAGAATTCCTAAACAAGTAGTTAGAAACAACGCAAATTTATTAATCTTGTCTCCCGTGGATGAGTTAAATTTGAAACACGTTTTCGTAAAGCACGTTGGCCCTAACATGAAATTTTCGGATTTTAAAACGTTGTGTGAAAATTGTTGGTAAAGCCTTATGGGTTTTTATCTATTAACAAAACATTAAACGAGGGGAGATATAAATGTTCATTTTTACCTATACAACAAAAGAATGGGGACAAATTGAGAAATCGCAAAACTCAAAAGACGTTTAACTAAAAAAAATTTTAAATCGACATTTGGGCAAGAGGGAGCAAGAAAAATCACTACAAGATTTTTTAAGCCTGTTTTAAGCTCCGTGAAACCGAGACCAGTTCTTGGTGCAGCACGCAAACTACACCGATTAAAAACACTCTAGCCACGCAAATTAACCAGATAAAAAACACTCTAGCCATGCAAAGAGATAGAAAGTGACGAGGATGACGACGAAGCATTGGGCTTATCATCGTCTCCTTCTTAAGCTATAACACCTAGTGAGAAGGTATTGTCAACCCCTCTCGATTTCAGTTTCTCCAAATATTCAACTCCAGCTGCTCAAGCTCCTATAATGCGAATTCCCCCTGAGACCAAAACAGAATACGCAACTACGAGCACTGGTCCTAAACTCACCCTTCCATAATCCGCAATGCAACCTATATGCATTTCTACTCTGCCAGAACTCCCTAACATAGTCACTCTAAGATCCCTCGATAGTCTTTTACCTGGCCAGAATACTGGAGAAACTGCTAAATATTTTGTTAAAAAATTTTTTCGAAAATCCGAAGGACACTGACCCAGATTTTGGGCTACAATATGATACTAAAAAAGGAGAGCTGACCTTCGGAAATAAATTGGTTAAAACTTTTGAGAATGATGTTGAGGAGCAACAAAATTAATACGTGGGTAGACGCAGGCTTTGGAATTTGCTAGTTTTCAAAGATTTGAAAGAAACATCCCTCACACCGGTTGTTAAAGCAGCTTACGCGGCCATGTTAAAAAATACTAACGCTATTTGTCACAACAACGATCTGCTACTCGTAAACCCAAATCTAATCGTAACACCAAGTAAAAGTCTATTATCACTCCGATTTGGGAAGACATGAAATTGAAGAAAAAAGGGACAGGCATGGTTAAAAAAAGGGGGTCATTCGATCAGAGTCGATTACAAATATTATGACGTTCCTAATGACTTGATAAAGAGACTCAGGCTTTTGTATAAATCTGTGTTGGGCGGCCACGATGGACATAGAAATGAGATGGTCGAAATTTGATCTGAAATGAAGCAAAGACAAATCATAACTGCTCGGGAAAAATAGTGGCCTATCAAAATTTAGGGTTGGGCTGAGTAAATCAAGAAACAGCTTAAGATAAACATCAAAACTCAACTAACGGAAATCATTTTGCACCACTTTTCAATTCTCTGTACACTATATTATAATCTGCAATATTCACAACAGCCAGTTCCCTAAAAAGGTCCCCTAAAGAGAGTCCCTAATTGAAGTCTGCAAAGAGGTCCCTAATTCATCCTTAAAAAGATTCCCTAATTAAAGTCTGCAAAGAGGTCCCTGATTCATCCCTAAAAAGATTCCCTAATTAAAGTTTGCAAAGAGGTCCCTAATTTGTCCCTAAAAAGATTCTCTAATTAAAGTCTGCAAAGAGATCTCTAATTTATCCCTAAAAACACAACCTAATTAAGTCTGCAAAGAGGTCCCTAATTCATCCTTAAAAAGAGTCTCTAATTCACCCTAAAAGAGTCCCTAATTAAAGTTTGCAAAGAGTCCCTAATTCATTCTTAAAAAGGGTCCCAAATTAGAGTTAGCGAAGAGATCCGTAATTCATTCTTAAAAAAGATCCCTAATTAAAGTTTTCAAAGAGGTCCCTAATTCATCCTTCAAAAGAGTCCCTGAATAAAGTTTGCAAAGAGGTCCCCAATTCATCTTTAAAAATAGTCCCTAGTTAAATACCCTTAAAAGGTCCCCTAAAAAGCTCCCTAATTAAAGTTTTAATTTTAATATTTTTATTATTAAAATTTATATTAAAATTTTATTAATAAAAATTCCTAATTTACCCTAATGTTATGTATATTATTAATAATTATTAATTATTAATTATACTATTATGAAAAAGAATTATTATTTTAAAAAATGTTACTTACCTTAACTGAATCCCTCCTTGAGCTCCCTGTTGAAATCTGAACTCCATCTGGAGTGAGTTCTTTTTATAGGGAAAAATTACCCATAATGCATCCCAAGGGGAATCCTCAGCTCCTGTCCAATCAGAAGAAGGCATGAGGGGAATTCCTTTTGTATGCATTATGGGTTATATTTTCACTATAAAAAGGAGAACTCACTCCAATGGCGTTCAGATTTCAGCAGGGAGCTCAAGGAAGGATTCAGTTAAGGTAAGTAAAATTTTTTTTAAAATAATAATAATTCTTTTTCATAATAATATTAATTAATAATTGTTATTAATAATAATTAATAATATCTTGGGAGTTATCCTAAGCTATAGAAAGCTAACTAAATACTTTTTATAGTCAGGATAACGATTAGGATTTATTTATTTATTATTTATAATTTATTATTTATAAAAAAAAATTTTATAATTTTTTTATTTATAATTTGTTTCGTGGGAGTTATCCTAGGTTATAGAAGGCTAACTAAGTGTCTTTTATAGTCAGGATAACGACTAGTGTTTATTTATTTATTATATGTATTGTACAGGGTGTTAAAAAAAATCGCTACACGTTGATGTCGAATTTTTTAAAATCCAACAACCATTCAGCGTTGCTATAACCCTTATCCATGACCTCAGTAAAGAAATCATGAAAGTTATTCCTGGCATCAGGATGACCTTGAAATATCAATTCAAGGTCATTCCTTTTTTTCTCGTGTAAATGTCCCCATCACACCCGTCATTGCGTCCAAC
>JAHWFP010037553.1:61866-73655 GCA_023313725.1 Lithobius niger
GTTGGACGCAATGACGGGTGTGATGGGGACATTTACACGAGAAAAAAGGAATGACCTTGAATTGATATTTCAAGGTCATCCTCGTGCTATCTTCCAAACGAGATACAATACGGCAAAAAAGTAAATTAGAAAATTGGACGCAAGGAGACAATATGACCAACAACAAAAAACAGATTCAAAATTGGATAAATAAAATAGTTACGATGGTGTTTAAATGCTAACTCTGAACATGCTGGCTGCACTGTAGTGAAGCAAACTGCCGAGAAGTTGGCTTCAATGCTGTGCAGCCAGCATGTTCAGAGTTAGCTTTTAAACAACATTGTAACTATTTTATTTATTATCCGATTTTAAATCTGTTTTTTTTTTTGGTCACATTGTCTTCTTGCGTCCAACTTTCTAATTTACTTTTTTGACATATTGTATCTCGTTTGGAAGATAGCATGAGGATGACCTTGAAATATCAATTCAAGGTTATTCCTTTTTTCTCGTGTAAATGTCCCCATCACACCCATCATTGCGTTTCTCTAATTATTATTCTCTCATTAGCCATTCACAGGATATCGGCTAATAACACTTTATTGGATCACCTTGTTTAACTAGCGGAGTCGTTCGCTTCGCTCGCTCATTCCGCGTCGTCTCGCTACGTTCGAGGAGATTTCATGATACAACTCTTGTGCTGCTGAAAGACATTCCCCGCCTAAAATGATCAAGCAAATGGTCAGAGTGCAGTACGCGTTTTTCATAAGGCTTCATTGCATAAACAAATGATAACCATAAATCATTCCAACCTTTGCATATCTCAAAGCAAAAAGATGAAGCAATTTATCAGAAAAGCGCTTCACTCACTCACTCAGCGCAAATATTTCCTCAGAAGCGTTACTGAATCAATGTAACTGCCAAGAACCACATATCACTTGTAATTTGTGTTAGTATACATTTTATATGGGTTTTCTTGTTTTTCTTATTGTAAGAATATAGTTCTTTAGGTCCTGCTCAGTATAGATTTTTGCATGGTCGTCTTATCACTTTAGGTTTAGGTCTTCTTTTAGGTTATTTTTTCGGCTCATTCGGCTGCGTCTTGCTGCACTACAGATCATTTCTCTTCGCTCGAGGAGGTCTTCATGAACAAGCTATAACGTCAAGAACAAACGGCATGAGGATTTAAAAACAAACTTTGACGTTATTTTTTAAGGGTTTTTCGCATGTTTGAGGGTGATAATATCAAGCTACAGCAATGAAAATAGTCCTGTACTGTATGCAATTTAATTATCTTTCATTTGGTCCTACTCCCATATTTTTAGGTGCTTTGGTTCCGGAGGAATAGAGGTACAAACACACAAACACACAAACAAACATACTCACACGCACATCATACATCCTTAATGATGTAGATTTATTATTTATAATTTATAATTTATTATTTATAACTTTGTATTTTTAATTTTTTTCGTAGGTGTTATCCCAAGCCATAGACGGCTAACTAAGTACCATTTATAGTTAGGATAACGACTAGGATTTATTTATTTATTATTTATAAAAAATTTGTTCGTGGGAATCATCCCAAGCTGTAGAAGGCTAAGTACCTTTTATAGTCAGGATAACGGCTAGGGTTTAGTTTTTAGGGTCTACACCTTAGATGTAACCATTTGTGTCTGGAAATGGAAATTAGGATTGCCCCCTCCTTCCTCCCTGAAAATTTGGAGCCCCATTGGACTTCTGTTCGGCCCTGCACCTCCGTAAAAATAGGCGCACGGAGAACAAACCAGCAACCCCTCTGTAAAAAAAAAAACCTGCAAAAAATACTCAAACAGACATTATTTTCAGTATAACGAAATGCCTAGATCATAGTGGGTTTTAGAGATGTATAGCTGTCAGTGTTATGATTATGCATATAATTCTGGCTCTATTTATCCATCTTCTAACGTTTTTGCTCAGAATTATTTCGCTCGATTAGCGGTTCTAGTGGATGAGTACGTGTCCTATTGAGTTTTATTGGCACCATAATACTCACAAACGTTTTTTGTTCGTATTGAGTGGTGAAAGACAAATTCTCTGTAGGCCTATTCAGAGGCCTTAGAGTGGTAGATAAATTATTGTGCTGTAATTAGACATAACAATTATATTTCTTTGGTTGTGTGTTTATGGTAAAATATTCCAAGTGCTACTCGTATCATGATGGTGTTTAAAATTTTCCACCAAATTCTTCTCACATTGTTCTACAATTCTCGCGGTGTGTGGGGAGTACATGTATATGTGATTGTGTGGTACCACGAAGAAAGAAGACCATCCCAGGGGCCCATCTGCACGGGATTTCCTGATGGGTTGCTCAAAATGGGTTTCCCTGCGTTTTTTCCCATGGAAGAAAATTAGACGAATATGAAATCATGGTATGAACTACAGCTTGTTCCAAATTGGGGAAATACTTCCAACAAGCTTCGCAGTAATTTATATCCCTAAATTTGATTTTTTCCGGAGTAATTATTTTTCCATCGCATCAGTCGTAGTGCGTCAAAAATTCATCGTAAGAAGAAACAAGTCCTCCGCAATCGAGACAAGTAAAGTGTACCATGCAAGGCTTCAGCAAATGATTTTCCACCTCTTCTCACGATAAAAACTCAACCCTGCCTTTCTTGCACTGGAACCTCGAAGCCACCTCGTACTCGGAAGCCATGGCTGATACAAAGAGCTACGGAATTATCTGCGCCTCTTTTACCCACCACTCGTCCCAGGCCACTAGTCCCAGGCCAAACCATGCGCTAGACAGTTACACGATCGTACCCCTCCGCGTAAAAATACCCACACGGGTGAACCGAACAGCAACACGACTGTAAAAAAAACCTGCAAAAAGTATTCATATAGGAGTAGGGTAAAGGGGCCCATCTACAGGGGGTTTTCCCGATGGGTTGCTCAAAATGGGTTGCGCTGCGTTTTTCCCCTATTACGTCAAGCCTCGGTTGAAGAAAGGAATAATTTCTCAAATACCAACAAATTTCAACCTCGTAGTAAACAACGTCACATCTATAGTTATACCTATAATTGAGGAAACCAGAATCGATTGGGCTTTGTCTTATAAGATTCATGATTTGAAAGACAAGGTGAAGGTGACCGATGGTACCGAACTGAAGGTGAGGCCATTCAGTTTGGATTTAAGAGGGTTTGATCTCGTGCACGATGCTTTCAACAGCTGCTTCTTATTCAAGCGTGATTTTACGTCGGATGAAATGCACTACGATCCTTGATTTTGTTGGAACGATACGAGTATAGATATTGGTATCTTTTAGAACAATGTCGAAGTCTTATGGTAAACATAAAAGCTCAAATTGGATTATGCATTCTCTTCGAAAAAGCGACGGATAATATGATAACTGTTAAAGCTTTTAATTCCAACCTGGTTAGAGTGTGGAGCAAAGTGGTTCTCTCGGAAATGTCAGACAAAATTCTGCATAGCATTGGACAGTTTGTCGTAGAAGGAAGTGGATGGGTTGTCAAGCACTGCATGTGTATTGAACTATGTGTTGGAATCTGTAGACCGTTTGAGGAGAAAGGTTACACAGCACTCCCCAACAACCTCAAACTAGGTCCTGATATACTGGTCAATGTGAGGATGATAGATGGTTTGTGTGGTCTGTGTTGGCTAGTGTGCACCCTGTTCCATCTTCGCCACAAGACTGGGTTACGAAAAATTACCTGCCTTATGTGCACGAGTTGGATAAATACCCCATTCCTTTGTCCAAGATCGCGGCATTCAAAAACACCAAAAACATTTCGGTATCCGTTTTTGGTTTCGAGGATGATGAACTTTGCATTTATTGCACGAGTTCCTTAGTTGAAAGTAAGCATCACGTTGGCTTGCTTCTTCTGTGACGATTAAAGATTTCAACAAATTCATTGCGAGTTTCAACTCCAACAGTATATTTTTGCAGACTTTGCCTAAACGGTATTCGAAATCACTTCACGTATGAAAACAACCACCTTCCTTCTTGCAAGGGAGTTCCGTTTCAAAAGACATCATTGCCCGACAATGATGTTATCCAGTTTAAGAATTTCAAGAACGAACTCAATCGGTTGTATATAGCCTATGTGGACTTTAAAGCTGCGCTCCGTCCTGTCTCCAGTTGTGATGAAAACAATACATACACCAGAGTTAACCACATACATCAAGCTTGCAGTTTTGCATATGCAATTGTCGACGACTTAGGTGGAGTAATTGCCAAAAAGTTGTCCAGAGGAGTAGACTGTGTGAAAGTTTTCTTCAACTCTATTATTACAGGAGCAGAAAAGATTGTGACTTATGTTGATTCCCACGAGCAGCGGAAGAAACATTTAACCAAGGAGCAGTGGTTGCTCTACAAAACAATAGTGGTGTTCCACCTTTACAAACACGGTGCATTTACCCCTCCCCAGGAAAAATTTAACGGGTTTTATAAAAGTACGAAACCTTCGACCACTAACCGGTGAATTTAGAGGTGCAGCGCACAGCAAGTGTAACTTCGCTGACACATTGAAGCGGTTGTTACGCATAATTTCGAAAAATATGACAGTCATTTCATCGTGAAGGCTTTGAATTCGTTTAAAAATTTGAACGCTCTGCATAACGTGAGGATTATAACTGCATACAAGGAAAGAGTCAGCAGGATGTAATTGGATGGTTTTATTTTCATCGATAGTCTAACGTTTATGATGGCATCTTTGGAAACTAGCTTCGAACTTTCATAGCTTTAACATTATAGACAAGCTTTTCGAAAGTGAATCGATGGAACTTGTGCAAGGCCTTAGGCTAAAAGGTGTGTTTCTGTAAGAATACCTGACGAATGTGGAAGTGTTTGAGGAGGAGTGTTTACCTCCCATGTCAGCATTTACCTCGTTGGTGAAAGGATCGATCTGCTCTGAATGTTACGAACATGCGATGAAGATTTGGGATTTAGGCAAATGCAAAACGTTTGGAGGTTACAACAATCTGTATTTGTCGACCGATGTCGGGCTCTTAGCCAATGTCTTTGAAAACCTTAGAGTGACGAATTTGGCTAGTTACAGATTGGATCCTTCCCATCACCTTTCTACACCCTCGCTATCTTAGGACGTGGTACTCCAGAGGACAGGAATGTCTTTGTATCTTATGCATGCATGCATCTTATCATATTTTTGGACTTCAACAACTTCCATGGTTGTGTAATGCGTTTCTTCCGACCGGAGAGTACGAATGGCTGCCGTAAGATTGGCTTGAGGACATCAGTCTTGATAATTACGGACTCGAGAGTGATACGGGGTTGATATTAGAAGTGGACTTGGAATACACGGAGATGTTTATGCACAGGACCACAGGAGCACATGAAAATCACAAATTCTATACTTTCTGATTTCAACCATTGAGCAATCGAGGACTTGAGGTTACCATATAGCAAAGGCCTAAAGCTAACCACTAACCTTTTCTCAAAGACAAATTACATGGTGCACTACAGGAATTTGAAATACTACATTTCTTTTAGCATGGTTCTCAAGAAAATAGACAGAGCGATCAGCTATAAGCAAGAACCACGGCTGAGTTTTATAACAAGAAACGGCAAGCCTCTAGTAACAATTTTGATAAAAACCTGTACAAACTGATGAATAATTCAATTTTTGATAAGTCGATCGAAAAGAACCGCAAGAAATCGAACGTCTTGATCGCAACGATGAAAGAGAAGGCCATCAAGTACGCATCTCATTTCTGCACCATGAGTTTGCAAGGATTTGGTAATTTTTACAAAGTCTCCCTCAAACATCATCTAGAACAAGCCCATTGTGGCTGGTTTTAGCATCTTGGAACTGTCAAAGTTATTAGTCTATCGGTTTCACTATGACCATACGATGAAAAAGTACGGACCGGAGAGATTTAAACTCCTAGTGACGGATGCCGTTAGTTTGTGTTATTTGATAGAAACGGACGATGTTTACAAAGTATGGAAACAGACGCATCGTTGTTCGACACATCAGACCACCCAAAAGACCATTTCCTACCCACCGACATCAACAAAAACGAATTGGGGAAGATGAAAGACGATAGCACGGGTTGCCCAATTTCAGAGTTTGTAGGTTTAAAGTCTAACATTTACAGCATTTTACAGTCAGATGGAAAGAACAAAATGGTTTGCAATGGCATTAAAAAAACAGCACAAGTCATGCACAAAATGTACAAGAACGTGCTGTTTAAAAATATCATCGTAAGAACTCTGGGGGGGGTCTTACGTTATTTTGGTGGTGCACGAACTGAAAATTGTCACCATCAACAAGTTGGCCTTTTAGTTCTTACGATGACAAGAGATGGGTCTGCGATGATGCAGTCAGCACTCTCGCTTATGGGCACGTGACTTCAGCTTAAACTATCTAAATTATCTGTACAGTTGTTATATCTAGAAACATAGCCTTTCCATTTAACGAAAAAAGCATTTTCCCATCTTTTAACTTCTTTTACGTAATACTTGCTCCACTAAAAACAAATCGGGTACTAGAGATTTTTTTATTTCCTGTTCGTAGAAACCTCCTGTTCGTGAAAACTTCGTTAGTAAAATTTTGCAAATATCCCTATAAAACATTTTATTAACTTTAGAAATCCTGACTATATGTCCTACTGCAAATTTGGGTTTCTTCAGCAGTTGTTTAGGACTAGTTTGTCTCAACAACGGTTCCTGGCGCCTGGTAACTTCCCTAGGTTTCAGTTGTGTTGTGGAATGAATCATGATGTTGTAATGCGAAACCAACTCGTCAATAATGTCTGTCAACTAGTCATTCCTCTGCCTGGTTTATCTTTTCCACATTCAAGTTTTCAGCATTGTGTTAAAACGTTCTACCAGGCTCGCTTTCTTGTCAGAGTACTTAGAATTCATTTTGATGTTATGGCGCCTAAGTAGCGCTTTGAAGTCTTTAATGCAAAACTCAATACCTAAATCGACCCGTAAACTTATAGGGGGTGTCACTCCTGTGAGTATATTCTTGAAAGCTTCGGTAACGTCTATACCGGAGTTAGACTTACGAGGAATGGCCCAAGCGAACTTGGACATGACGTTAATGCAGGTCAGTAGGTAGTTAACCCCTTTATTTAGTTTAGCGTATGGTATCATCTCCACCAAGTCAGGTTGCCATAGATCGTTCAGGCACAGTACAATTACTTTCCGTCTTGGAAAATTTTCCTGCGTCGGTTTGTGAAGCTCGTTTACGATTTGATCCATTCCGAACCTGAGTTTTGTTTTCATGATTTTCTTAACGATGAAAGTGGCTAGTTTTTCTGTTCATACCAGAGACAGATCTTCCCTCACTCTTTGAGCCTTTGAAATTAGAACTTCATCGGCGACTGTGTCGATCTTTTAAATCCGAGCTTTCAGCGCAAGATATGTCGGGTTCTTTGCACGCTTTGTCTATTTTATTTATTCGAGAATCTCCTCGTGCCAGTCACATATTCAGCTTAGTTCCAAGACCGCAGTATTGATATCCCGGTAAATGCATTTCAATGGGCAAGTTATCTATGATTTTGTTCAAGAGTCCCTACCCTAATTTGACGATGTAAGCTTTTTTTTTGTACCACATACATCGCAAAACACTATCTCCATCGGTCTGTTGTTTCGTGAAGTTGTAGAAACTTGGGGTTTTGACTGGTTAGAAGTCGAACTTTCACATTTTAAAACATATTTCATCTTAATTTCTTTACAGTTTCTCTTTTTTAATATAGTACTATTTTTTTCAATCCGAGTATCTTGCTTTAAAAATAAAAGGCATAATGGATTCTTGTTCGATTATCCTCACCGGCAAAGACTCCGAATTGAAAATTAATCTATACACACCCATCCATTTGGACTCTGAAAAAATTACGAATTGGCTCTGCCTAATTTAGACTCTTATAACAGCATTCACAACATCACCTCAAAAAATAACAAAATTAAGTACACGACCATTGCTGGTGCCACCTGGCAGAAAGTATTAGGAAGTCCCGATGCTTATGAAATCGAGAATTTGAATAAATTTCTCAAGTCAGCAATAAATGCAAATGGACACAGTAAGGATGCCGTTACATTACCGGTACATTTCTAAACACTTTAAGAACCAACTTGATGATTACCGATTCGAAATACGGAATACTTTATCTGGTGTCAAGAGTTTGGGACCAGTTTTGGGGTTTGACTAGGGCAACTACATCAGAAGTTGTGAAAGTCAAAATACTGTCGACATTGTGAGCGTCAATACATTTTTTGTACACGTTGATATAGGAAATTCTTACCTAAGCAGCAATACTCAGCCTACTTTGTACTCGTTTTATCCAAATTCTTCTCCCGGTTTCAAAATCATACAGTCCCCTCATAATTTAATTTATCTCCCAGTGACTACCAAACTAATCAGAAATATAAGAGTTAATATAATAGTGAGACGCTCATGGTGCGTCTTCATTTCAGATCTACGAGTTAAATTTAAAAAAAGGATAAAATGCTAGTGTTTGGAAGAAAGGGAAAAGGACTCTTCCTTAATTTTAACTCTAATATTAAAAAACAAACGGTTTGACGCCTAGAAACAAAGCTTTCATTAAATTCATAACAACACCCAGACAATCAGCGTAGTAGAATATTACTTAAAAATCAATGAATCCTTGGTGTACGATTCATTGGTCGAGTCATACACCTACCACGAATATAACCTTATTGTTGGCACTCATCTCAACAACGTAAATTCTGAAATCTGCATACACATAGTAAACCAAGATTTATTTCTGCACATTGCCAACAGTTACCTACTGATTAAAGGGAGGTTGCTGAAGGACGATGACTCAGCTTACGTAGATGTGGTGTTGATTAATAATGCTCCAATGTTCCTGTTTTCTAATATCAAATAATATCTTGGTGATAAACAAGTCAATGAGTTAAATTATCCTGGGTTTGGTACTCTAATGAAGAGACTGCTCACTTATGAAAAGCCCAAGCAACCGGCTTGGCTCGGCCAGTGTAGGGCAAAGGATAGTGCCGCATCAGTCGCTGCTGAACTAACCGACAACTTGGGATTCAAATAGCGGCATGGGTCCATCATCGTTTAAACACCTCCCAAGGGAAGCTTTGCCATCACCATCCCATTGAAACACGTCATGGGATTTTTCGAAAATTACGATGAGCTAATCTATGGAATTAAACACGTGCTCATGCTTATGCGAGCGAGCGACACAAATACTAACTTCAAAGCCACAGCAGCAACCAATGGCAAAGTCGTTCTGAATAGCATTAGCCTGCTCATTCCCCACGTCACAGCGTCGGACGAGCAAAAACTTAAACTCTACAATCTAATCAAACAGTGAGTGAACGTGGATTTAGGATTTAGACACTCGCATTATGATAGTTGCGTGCTACCTCTAAATACCAGCTTAACTTGGTGCATGCTGACTATGTTCGTGGTCGAAAAACCAAGGTGGACAGTTGTAGCTCTTCGCACTAACAGGCAGGACTATTTAGTTAAACATCCTGGTGTGTTTGACCACTGCTGTCTGCAAGATAATCACGTGACTTTAAATTCCGAGCATTATCCGTTTCTCAATTTAAATACTAATTTTGCCACTGGAGATTATGTCAGTCTTGTACAGAATGGCACAGCAATTTAGGCAGCTTTGCTACAATACCAACGATTTCAGTTTTGACTTGCTTTAGTTCAAGAAAGTCTATCGTCTCGTGGTGTTGGATTGTTCCAAACAGTCCGAGAGGTTTCAATCAGGAATTGTAGATGTCATTGGCGACAGGAAAATAAATCTAATGTTGGATACAGGCAAAGTCCAAGTTGTTTACTAAATAATAATAATAATAAATAGATATGGCGCTCAAAACAGGATCACGAAAAAAGAAAGGTGGCTTTTGCCATTGGTATTGCTAGGACCGGTTTTCGCCGGTATTGGAGGATTGGTGGGAGGGACTGCGGGGGTTTTATCTGCCATAAAAAAAGCACAAAACGATACAAAAACTCTGGCGGAACTCGTGCGACATCACAAACAAGTGGAAGGTTCTGGCTCGAAGAAAAAAACTAAGCAAAAAACGAAGAAGAAAAAAAACCGCTCCGTGGCAAAGGTCTTTACCACCTAGGGTTTAATCGAGTTTGATAAACCGTTAACGATCTTTGATTTAAATAGATTGGATAGAGTAATAAAAATTTCAAAATTAAGAGGTACTTTTAGTAAAGACACGCTTCCCTTAAAACTACTGGTGAAAACGGAATCATAAACTTGGAAGATATCCAGGATAGAGAAGGAAGTCACTGGGTAGCATATTCCACCATTTCAGGAGAACCCTGTTATTTCGATAGTTTGGCAACATGGGTCCTCCCCGGTCTCTGGGTAACTACTTGGGACTGGGAATTAGGTACAATTACGAACGCGAACACAACTTTGACCAAATTTGGTGCGGTCACTTTTGCTTATTTTTTCTAAGTACCTTCTCTAAGCACGCAATTACGAAGCTGTTTTGGATAAGATGAGATGAGTCATCTATTGAAAACTTACGTGCAAATCTAATTGGAAATAAACGTCTTCTGTATGAAAATATTCTACTACCTGTAACACGATGGGCAAATCTTTTTCTATTTTGTAAGGAATTTCAAAATTGGTACTTGTCGAATGCTCGCCCTTTAGTTTAGTAATGTAGCAGGCTCCCTTTCCTACTTTACATCTAACGAATGCTACACGCGGATCCCTACAGTATAAAATTGCTTTACGAATTACACCAGAACTTGTACATAGAAAGCTTGAAAGAGCACCAGAATTAACTAACCAATCACTTGCTTTTTCCAATTGGTTTCCTCGTAGCATTGAAATATTCTTTCTGCTCATGTTGTTGCAACAAGCAATTGTTGTCAGTGAATACCTTAGTGGCAGATTAGACGAATGTTTGGGTTAGGAATCGACCCACTGCCGCTTCGGGGTAACACACATGCAGACATGAACCATGGCGGCGTGCATGGCCAATGAATGAACCATTCAGACAAACAATTCAGCGCATAGCTCAGCAGTATACTAACAAACAAACACTGCGCACTCGGAAAATGCACCAGCGTTAGAAGATATTCCTACAAACCATATAAAAAACGGAATTTCAACAGATTTCCCGATAAATTTTTCTCATGAACTGCAAACGATAGGTTTTGCTTGCCACAAGAAAGATTTTAATTTGTCAAACGTCACGAAAGACGTCTAACATCTGTTCTCTTCACTTCAAACGCCAAAGCGGCCCAACTGAGGTATATATTGACCTCATTTCTGCTCCTATGGCAAGCAATAATGAGATGAGTTTGAGCTGGGTTCTTACTTCTTGTGCATTTTACGTTCTAAGGAACTTGAAACCAAAAGGAATACTTAAAATAAAATCTAATAAGTATGTCATAAATGCATCCTAGCACAAGCATGCTTTGATTTTTTTGTTTATAATATTTTTAATAATCTGACAAATCTTCAGTTTGACACAAGCACTAAAAGTGTATTTATTTATGAGCAAGATATCATACAGAAATAAAGCTGTACAACTTTTTCTGAATTTATTTTAGTTGATGATGCTACTAAAGTTATAGTAATAATAACTTGTGACTGTTAGAGTACAGTACTAATTGCAACTTTAAAAAAAATGTGGACGACTGTCAAAAAGTAACAGTAGTACCCATCCACCTCAATAGCTACGAGGAGCCTCCTCCCCTACCCCCACCAATCCCCAACCACTTTTATGAACTTCCTTTCGATCTCGGTACCATCTGCTAAAGGGGAGAGAGGAAGTAACAAGAATAAGAAAGACAAAAAAAGGGTTGGG
>JAHWFP010037553.1:73665-96025 GCA_023313725.1 Lithobius niger
CTGGATGTGAATGGTCTACATTCCTGTACAACTGACAAAAATTATTAACACTAACAATTATTTTCTGTGCATTTCGAGGGGGAGTGTGGGGGGAATATTGTTTGATAGTGAAAGTCCAGATGGGAAAGCCCAGATTTTTTCCAGGATCTTGTAAATGACGGGGGGGGGGGGGGGGAAGGGTTGTAAAAAATTGGCCGGCAAGAGGTCAGCCCCTCCCATAAAAATGACTCGTAGGCTTTTATCAATCAGCTCATGGAAATTCAACTTTCATTTTATGCCTAGAAATGCTTAAGAGATTCGTTTGGACAGCAATATAGCCCATTAATGTCCAATATCATACTCAATTTAAATTTAGACGTGAAAATATTACAGCCACGCCCATCTGTTTTACGTATTTTTTTGTTTTTGGTTTGTGTTAAGTTTTTTGCTTTTTTCCGTGGGCTGAACCTAGCACCCCAGTCAGTCTCCCCATCCCCCAATGCTTTCTTCTCTTCCCCTTCCCAAGTACGGTATAGTAGATGGTCCAGGCTCGGAATAACAGTCCTGGAGTCCAAGTGCCCTGACGTTTTAAGGAGGCCCCCAAACACAATGCGGTCGGGGATATGAAATTACGCGAACTTATAAGGGACTAATCGTTGTTTACTACCGGAGGGGGGATAAAAATATTACTACCAAATTTTGAATGACCCGTCCCCTTCAAAACCCTGAAAAAAGTTGACCTCCCCACTGAAGGTCCAAGAATAACGTGGCCTCCTCCAAAAAAGGCTCTTTTTGTATGCCTATTGAGACTGTGTGCATATGATTTCCTGTAGCCAAATTAAGTAGTTATCACTCCACACCGACAAGTTACCACTAGTTGTAAGGAAAACGTGCCTCGTTTTTAATGATGGGCAACGTTAAGTTAAAATTTTCTGTGAAATACCGATATTCCTTACACCCATCTTGTGTCGAGCGTCACACAATACACTCTTAAAAGTGTTACGTCTGTTTTTACCTTAATGGTCACTTCTCTTAGAAGTAAGAAAATTCTCATTTTTTTACGTCCATGCGAAGTAACCATTAAAGTAACCACACGACTAATTATGGAAGTAACAGCATTTTCAGTTGCTTCCAGGGTTCCTTCTATGTTAAACTTGCGATGTTCCTTAGAGTATTCTAACCACAGTTACCCCATAAATACCATCTTCAATTATGCAGTGTTTCTTCCATTGTAACTTTCACTGTTTCATTTAGATTCACTTCTAGCATTATTTTTGTGTTTACTTCCAACATTCTTTCTATGTTTACTTTCGTCATTGCTTCTATGGTTATTTCCAGGATTCCTTCCATGTTTGCTTGCAGCATTTCTTCTACATTTACTTACAGCATTCCTTCTATGGTTACTTACAGCGTTCCTTCTATGTTTACTTACTGAAGGAAAAACTGAAGGAAAAAAACCACAGAAAAATACATTAGTGAAATTCCGTACCCTCCCTGGTGAAATTCGAGCCAAGGCAACTAAACTAACCTACAACAAAAAACGATGAAACAAATCAACTTTTTTCCGTGTTTTTCCCTTCACAATTTTTTTCCCACACGAACTAAACTACCGTACCAACTCTTTCCAAGCTACTGCAACTATATTTAACTACTTGGGTTGCCCCATTTTTATTTAAATTATTTGATTGTGATTTACGAGGAGCTTTTATTGTCTCTATTGCACACGACAGACAAAAGTGCGAAAATATAATTTGGGTCAAGAGTAACTAAATTTGTAGGCTGCGCCAGAGCAGAACAGACGGAAAAGGACTTTGTTTATTTGCGTACTGGTTTATTTAAATGTTTTATTGCGTGGTGTGTAATGGGAAACGGAGATTCGTAGGGGCTGGGGGCAGAGAAAAAATATTTCCGAAATTTTTCGAAAAAAATGTTTCGCTGTCTCTAAACCCCCTCCCCTCCTCCTCCCCGCACACACACACATGCATATACACACACTCACAAGCTCTTCCCTAATGGAACTAACCAAGAAGAACAATTTCATACAAGGGATGCGGCTGTTACACAAAATCTGTATGGAACTCCTTGAATAAAACCGTTAGGCTTTCAGTCTTTACAGTTCTCTTCAACACTGTTTTTCAATCCCAGCTAAAATACATACTAGCACTCTATTTGTGTTTTAACATTAGCCAAAAATAAACATTATCTTACCTTTTTTGTGAGCTGTAGGCTAGAAGCATTGCTGCTGTCGGCCTTGGTGTTAAATCGAAACATTTTTTAAAAACGATCTTTCCCGCAATTTGTATTCTTGATTCTACTAATCCTTTTTTATGTTTATTTTAAGCCACAGTTAGGACAAACAGCCTGGTCATTTGACCCCCTTGTCAGGATGCTGGCACACCTTTTCTATAGGGGCGAGTGTGAATCATTTCATTCAAGGAATTTAGGTTAAGAAAAGTTCGGAAGCTAGATTTGAAAGAAACGACATAAATTAACTTGAAATTAACGATAGATACGCAAATGAAAGTAACGATAGAAATACAAATGGAAGTAACAATATAGGCACAAATAGAAGTAACGTATAAATCAAATAGAAGCAGCCTTAAAAATAATTAGAAAAGCAGCGCAAAGGGTAACTCAGACGTAAAATTCTAAGAAACACAGCATTCTGAAGAGAAGATGTCACTTGCTACCAATAATTAAACAAAGTCTGATTTTACTTGCGTATGTTAAGTCATTAGATCTTTGTAACTTCTAAAAGAGATCCTTAGACGTAAATTTACAAGTAACCCTTCAAAATACCCTTTATATAAGTAAAATTGGATGTAACGTTGAAATTTAGACAGAAAACCACTGCTAAACGTAACCACAGAAAGAACAAAGCAAGTTGGCAAGCAGTGCAAAAGATTATTTAGACGTAAATTAATTTAGAAGTAACGCTTTGTTTGAAATGAAATCAACCCGATATCAAGAGTTAAGACGTAACAAACACGGAAGTTCTACCCAAATGTTACGTTTAGGAGACGTAACATTAGTTTACATTTTTTTGTTACTTCTGAACGCATCTTTAGACGTAAATTTGTAAGTAACATTGTAAGAGTGTAGGTGTGGCTTTTCTAGAAAGTATATTGAAAAATATACAGTATCTAGTAGTGATACATACAGCTTCAAAACATTCACATCATGGGGAGAAGCTGAGACGTTTTCGTATATTTGACTGCTGAAAGTGTAATTTTTGAGATTCAAAAATGACTTTGTCCTCCCTCCTCCCATGGCGATAAATAATGACGGTCCCTAAGTAGACCAACCAGCAATTGCAACGAAAAAATTCTTCAACAACATAAATTTGACTTGTAACACAAATTTCTGAAATCTAAAAGGCCCCCTTACGAATCTACAGGAGGGGCCAAGTGCCATTGGCACCCTGGCACTATAGCCAGCCCAGGCCTGGAATGGTCCTTGCATTTTGTATGGCAAGTTTGTAAGTGAAGGAAGAGAGAATGAGAAAGCAAAAGAGGTTGAAATCAAAAAATCTTTTTTTTCCTTGTGGTTATAATAATTATGTATGCCTTGCCTTGCCTAGTCTACTACATTAAAATTTACTTTGGCATTTAATGAAAAATGAATTTTTTGGGGGACGTATAGTGGGGGAGGGGGCCAAAACATGGGGAAAATTTATTTTTGATCGAATATTCGTATATGTTTTGCAAATAAGCAAATACGATTTTTCCGTTTTAGTCCGACCTCTAGCTGGCAGTTGCCACCTCTCACGGATTCAAAGAAAGTAAATTGCAGTCAGGTTCCGTGAATTCATTCACACATTGGGCGTTGCACTTCTTAGCTATGGTCTATAAGCCACAAATGTTTCCATTAGGATGAGTCGCTATACATGCGAGATTTAATATCCTGTGCTACTGAATAATACAACATAACTTCGTGACAAATAGTATATTTCGTCACAAGTTACTTTGTTTGTCAACAGCATGCGTACCGAGGTCGAGTGGAACGACAGTATGTAGGATTTCCAAGAATTAGCTTGTATAATACGCATCACGTGTTGGTAGTCATCTGCTTGTTTGTTCGAATGGTTCATGTGGTCACTGCAAGCAGCGCTACTGTTATAGTGCATGTGTGAGGTTTCCGCGGCAGCATGGCAGCAAGTGCGAACATGATGTTCTCTAACCCAATCATTCGTCCAAGGTAGCAGCATCGCTCGGTAAAGTAGGTTCGCTTAAATTTCTAATCGGCTTGTGAGTTGCATTGAAGTATACTTTCTGGTCATCCTGTAATAAAGACATTTCTGTCAACGTACACTTTTGTTGCTGCGTCAGTAGCGTGCTGAGGGAAAGCTATGTCCTTAATTTGCTTCTCCTTCGCGTAAAAATTCCTGTCTACATATAACTTGTTTTTTCCATGCTGGAAACGGCGCAAGCCAACTCGTTGGCGAGAAGAGTAATGGCAGGAGGCAAGGTAGTTTTAAGTTGTTTGTAGCCAGAGTGCCGATCTGAGATTAATTTACTGCATCTTCAGGGTTGATAGCAGCTCCTACTTTAGTTACGCGCTTACTTCGCATATCATAGTACCCTAGTCCAGGCTGTTCTCTCGGACCGACTCCCATCACATCACCCCTTCTCCTTTCATCCTTTTCAATGATTGTCCAAACTTATTAAATGAAATCTTTTTTTTAAATATACGAATCATCACCCACCCCCCTCAAAGGAATATCTCTAGCATACATGACACTGTCACAGAGGTAAGGAATGAAGCAATACAAAATGCATTAAAGACTGGGTATGTGAGAATACAAGACACAATAATCTCAAAAATTAAGAAAACATAACTGCCCCGAAAGGACAAAAACCCAGGACATCTGCACGCTACTAATATCCCCGGCTTAGTACGCGACTGTTCTGGGTTCGAGTTACAATCGTGGCAGTTGTCTTTTCTTTATTTCTCAGACTATTGTACCTCGTATTCAGACAAACTAGGTGTTTAATGTAGACTCTTTCTTTCGAATCGATTGATCAGTATAATATCCCCCAATTATTTTCGAGGTTCGTTCTTTCTATAAATATATTTAAAAAAGGAGTATAGATAAACCTCAAGATGTCTCAACAGAATTGGCAAACAAGTCTCTCAAATCTCCTGCAAAAAAATTTGCTGAAAGTTAAGAACGAGAATGGTACAAAGATTAACAATGGTGTGAATTTTTCCTTGTCTCCTTCCATATAGTTTAAAGATTTAAAGGGTTTGAGAAATCCCATGTTGAACAAAAAATCAAAATATAAAGATTGGATTTTACCCAGCGACCGAGAAACTCAAAAACTGTTGAAAAATCTTAAACGGTATATCGGTAAAAAAAACTATGCACGCGGCTTACCCATGTTACCGTTGTTGCAAAAAGGTGTACGAAGGTAACAGAGACAAACTACTCTGTCTTAGAACTTGGGTGTACGAGAATATTCACGAAACTAAAGGAAAACTTAACAAAAATGCTATTAACAAACCACGTTTAACTTACCATCTTACAACACTTTAAACCTGACAGAAGTCACAGGGAAACTTTCCGTGGTGTATGTCACCGATGATTCTCCCAGCAACGTGAAATTGTGGTGCAACATAGACTTTGGAGTAGCTCGTACTTCCAACGACAAAGTTACCGATGAACACTTTATGGGTTTGGTATCTCCATAAACATTAAAAAAATTTGTAAATAAAACACTATGGAAATTAAAAACTATGAGTTTTCCTGCCTAGGAAAGTACCTAAAAATCATCCATTTCTACCTTTGAATATCAAATGTCTCATTATAGGGCCCACAAATTGCAGAAAAACTAACTACCGTTTAATTTCATCTGTAAAGAAAGATGACTCGACTATGACCGGTTATTTATTTACAGTAAAACTTTATTTCAATCAAAGTACAAAGCTTTGCAGTCTATATTTGGCGAAATTGAGGAACAAATTGTATGGAATGTTGTAATTTTTCAAAATTCTCAAATAGATTTAATTCTGCCCGAAGAACTGGACCCAAAATTTCAAACCTGATTCTTTTTGATGATTGCCTTTTGGACAAACAAAAAAACATTGAACGTTACTTTGCTCAAAAGACGTCATTCAAATGCCAATGTTTTTTATTGCAGTCAATCCTACATAAGAATTCCAAAACAAGTGGTCAGAGACAACGCAAATTTATTAATCCTTTTTCCCGTGGATGAGTTAAATTTGAAATACGTTTATGAAAACCACGTTGCCCCCGACATGGAATTTTAGACTTAAAAGTGTTGTGTAGAACGTATTGGAAAAAGGCTTACGGATTTTTATCAATTACAAAATGTTAAACGAGGGGAGATCTAAACATTCGTTTTTACCTATGAAACAAAAGAACGGAGACAAAATGAGAACTCGCAAACCTCAAAAGGGTTTAGCTAAAAAGTTTTTAAATCAATGTTTGGGTGAAAGAGAACAAGATGAATCGCTACAAGAATTTTTTTTGAAATCGGAAGTTGATGCCTTAAAACCAACATCAGTCGGTAGTGTAAAAATTCTAGTGCAGCACATGCAAACTACACTGATAAAAGCTTACAAAGCGGAAGAAACTGACGAGGATGGATATTGAAGCATTAGGTTTATCGCCATCCCCTTCCATAGCAGTTACTCCCAGTGAGAAGACATTGTCAACCCCTCTCAATTACAGCCTCGTCGAATATTCAACTCCTTCTCAAGCCCTGATAATGCGAATTCTTCCCGAGACCAAAATCGAATATGCTTTTATGAGCACCGGTCCTAAGCTCACCACTACTTATTCTTTGGTGCAACATAAACGCGTTTCTACCCCGCCTGAACTTCCTTTCCTAGCCACACTAAGGTCTCTCGATAGTTTGTTACCTGGCCAGGTTATTGGTGAAACTGCTAAATTTTTTCTTGATAAAATTTGTTGAAAATCCCAAGGAGATAGATTCAGTATTAGGGTTACAGTATGACAAGAAAAAAGGTGAGCTGACCTTCGGTAATAAAGTGGTTAAAATTTTTTAAATGACATAGTGGTCAGTGGGAAACAGTATGTGTGAAGACGTGGACTTTGGAGTTCGTTACTTCATAAAGATCTGAAAGAAACTTCCTACGCACTAGATGTTAAAGCAGCTTATGCGTCTATATTAAAAAATACTCACGCAATATTCCAGAACATGATCCAGCTACCCATAAGGCCAAGTTCAACCATAGCACCAAGTACACATCAATCATTGCTTCGATTTGGGAAGATATTTAAATTTAAAAAAGGACAGGCCTGAGTATGGCTGTCACTGGCGATCTTGTACCAACTCCCTCTTTGAAATCTCTTGGAAATTCTATTCGCTTTTTTCGTTTCGCTTTGGGACGTCACGAGCGAATACATCTTGCTACTCAACCCCACAAACTCTTTTATCGGTAATCCCTTCGTGGCTTCTTTCATCTTTCCCAACACTTGCTTGTTGACGTTGCAGAATAGTGGGTGTTGAGGATCGTAGTTGCTAGTGTCGAATCTACTCATGTTTTTAGCCATGTCCATGTACACGTCCACGGTTTCGATGCAATAGCACAGCGAGTCCGTGTCTGTGAACAGCAGTCTTGCTCGATCTCCATATTGGGGACATATGTATCGGTAGTGAAATTCGTAGAGAAGGAGTTTGGACAACTCTAGTATGGCGAACCCCGAGTAGGTGGGAAGATCGCACGTCACCTTGCGTACTTTCGAGTTGATCTGTACCAGGTTTCCGTGCAATATCCGAAACGAATCGGCATTGGGTTGGGTGGAATATTTGATGGCTCGCTTGCTGTCGGTGAATAGCTTGACTTTGAGTCTTTTCTGTTTCTGTTCAATCGTCTTCCCAAACACCGAATTAGGACACAACTTGTGAAATTCCCCTTCAGACACCGTCTTCGATTCCTTTCGTTTTGCCGTATGAAAATCTATATATTGAAATTAAAACCTCAAGCCTAATCACAGCAAAACCAGATAAAAACCAGGAGCTTTCGCTCAGTCTTACTAGGCATTCTCAACTGCTTCTTCATTCAAACTTGGCTCCTCCCACTGTTGCTAAGCAACAACAAACCATGCAGAGCAGCCTCCCCAGTAGCCAAGCACCCCACTCACCAAAATCCCTTCCACCTGGTACAACACAGTCAAACACCCAGGCAACCAAATAAATAAAAATTCAAACAATTAATATTCCCAATAAACTAAATAATTAATAAATAAAATAAAAAAAAATACTTTATAACCTTATAAATAAATAAATAATACCTAACTGTTAAACTAAATTAACTGAACAAGGGCAATTCACAAAGTGCAAATAAACCAGTAACTTAAACGAATAAAGTAATTAAATAAATTACCCAATAAATTTATCCTTATAAACCACATAGAATAAAAATAAAAATAAAAATTATGAAACAAGTACAATAAATAGTAAAATAAAGCAACTGACCCACAATTAATAAACAATTAAATTATGAAATAGGCACAATGAATAATAAAATAAAATAAAGCAAATGAACAATAAATAATAAACCATTAACCCAACCCCCTCCCCTCAAGCAGCTTAACAACCACTACCAAAATAACCCCACACCAGAAACCACTTAACATCGTCTCACTGCCACACTTCTTTCCATTCACCCACTTTATCCAGTCCTCTGTTGCCCTCCATAGTTCTGTTGCCCAATACCTTAATCCATATCCCTTCATACAGCCGCCTACACCATAACTCATGCTCTTTATCTAATATGGCACTCTTTCCCCAATCTACTTCGTGCTTGGTCCGTATAACATGCTTTGCCAAAGCACTTCTTTCATTGCCCTGAATAATATCCTTATCATGTTCCTTCATTCGGCTCTGAAGTTTTCTTCCTGTCTCTCCCACATACACCTGGTTACATTGCTTATACGGGATGCAGTAAACAACTCCCCTTTGGTTTTTAGTGTCCGCTGTACCATTGCCTTTGCCAATCATGTTCCAATGTTTTTTCCATATTTGAAAACAACTCTAGCCACTCCTTCCAACCGCTTCCTAATTTTCCAACTAATTCTTCCCATGTATGGTATCACCAGCGTACGTAGATCCGGTTCACTAGCATCCTTCCTTGGCTTTTCTTGTTCTTGCAACCATTGGCCCACTTCCACTCTCCCAAATCCACTGCTTGTTACCATTTTCCAAAATTCTTCTTCCACTTCTTTTTCTGGATAAGCATTGCTTGAAGCCACTTTCATTCTATTCCACAATCCCTTTACAACCCCTTTCTTCACTGCCAGTGTGTGGGCCGACTCTTTATGGATGACTTGTCCAGTATGTGTCTCACTTCGCTGCCAGCTGGTTACAAGCTTTCCTTCCTCAATCTTGACACTCATGTCCAAGAAATCCACTCGTAAGCCATTTCCATCATCCAACTTTATCTTCAAGTCATCTGCTGCTTCGTTCCAATGCTTCTCCCATTTTTGAACCCTGTCCAGACCACCAACTACCACCGAATCGTCAACAAACCTGTTGTACAGGTTAAAATGAACCTTGCTTTCCTTCAAAACCCTTATTTCTTTATTACGCACCACCATCTCCGCCAATACCGGACTCAGGTTGGAGCCCATAAACAGTCCTTTTCGTTGGCTGTATACCTTCCCTTCATAGCTGAACCATTCCTCCTTTAAGCAAAAATCCACCAATTCCAAAATGTCTTCAGTCTTCCACTTAGTCAAATCGTCTGGTATCCACCCATTGGTTTTAGCCTCTTCCCACCAATTAGCTACTTGGTCCTTTGCCTCTTCCTTGCTAACCGAAGTAAACATTTTATTTACATCCGCACTTTTCACAACATCTCCAGGACCTAGCTTCACTCTTTTCATATTTTCGACCACTTGTTTGCTGTTTCTCACCATTGTCACACTGTCCCCGTTCACCTCATCTTTCATATTCATTATCTTCTTCATTACTCTTGCCAACCATGCTGAGAGACCTTTTGTAACTGTACCCGTAGTGTCAATCACTGGTCTTACTGGTTCTTCATCTTTGTGTAGTTTAATCCTACCTTTGAATCTGGCCATTACACACCCTGATGGATAAACCTTCTTATATGTAAATTCATCCCACTTCGGTTTGTGTTTTCTCACAAGCCCTTGCACTTTTCTTTCAAATTTTTCATAGTCACACTCCTGTCCGTGTGAGTATGTGTCCACATCACTTAAATGAGCCTCCACTTTATCCTTAAATACCTGCTTTTCCAAGACTACTGACTTTCCACCTTTATCGGCCTTAACTAACACAAGGTTGCCCCCTTCCAGCTTCCTCTTGACACCTTTCACTTCCTTTTCCAAGTCCTTCTGCCACCTTGGTACGTAGCAGGATTTCAACATCTGAAGGATTTCCCTGAAGGATTTCAGGATTTCATCTGAAGGAAATCTATATATTGTTTCAACCAGGGCTTCTGATTGAAACTCAGCACCCTCCTGATGTGACCAAGTACCAAGCCGTGTTCGAGGTAGAATTTTAGGTTACGGTAGTGAATTACGTAACGCGTCTTCCCCAGTAGTTTGGCCACTAGTTTCACGACAGGTTTCACTGGTTTTCCTCGCAGCAAAGATTTCGAATAGTCTGAAACTAATTCTTCTCTTATTTCAAATTTTTCTGGAGCAAGCGGGTAGTCGTTGTGGAGGTCGTGAAGTTTGTTCGGGTAGTCCAGATCTACTTCCAGAATGTATCCTCTGACGACGTGTCTGCTATCCTAGTCACGTCGAAAGCTCGAATCTCATCTTTAGTCAAATACCTAAAGCCGTTGTAAGGCAGCAGCTGGCTCATGGCCCAGCCGTAAGCGCTATTGAGGTCCCAATCGATGATGTACTTGTTAGGTTTTGTTGGATCGTACGTTTCGGGAATGTAGGGGTTGTTGGCCTTCGCGAACCTTCGACTAATGAAGCTAACTCCACCCCGTATTCCCGACAAGATGAAGTTATGTTTGCTAGCGTGAGTAAATAGTTCCAGCTCGGCCTTGTCCTTCTTTAGAGCTGCCGCCCAGCTAAACCCTGGGGTGGAGACGTAATAGCACGGATCTATGTCGTGGTCTCGCAAGCAGATCCTGCGGAATTATTCGAAAATGTCTGCCAAAAGCAGACAGTCGGTTAGCTGATACATTTCGTGGTAAGAGGAAAACTTTTTGATTTTCAGCATACTCCAAATCTTTTTGGCGTGATCGTATTATTCGTCAGTTAGGCCTTCTTCTTTGAGTTTGGAATAAAAGTCTTCCTTCGGTGGTAAAGACTGCTCTTCGAACACACTCATGTTGGAAACGTGTTCGTATGGGTAGTAACCCTTACGGGTTAACAGATCCACGGCAGTCTTTTTGGCGTGATCGTATTGTTCGTCAGTTAGGCCTTCTTCTTTGAGTTTGGAATAAAAGTCTTCCTTCGGTGGTAAAGACTGCTCTTCGAACACACTCATGTTGGAAACGTGTTCGTATGAGTAGTAACCCTTAAGGGTTAACAGATCCACGGCAGTCTCTTCCTGGACGTCGGAAAGGAACCATTTGTCCTTTCAAGAACAGCTTCACCGTCATAAACTCGTAATCTCGTTTATGTCTCTCCCCCAGAGATTTTAGCGAAGAGGAGAGAAAATTATAGCTGTCTACGAACTTAAGTGAATGTACGTTTTCTTTTTTTTCTTTTCATCCCATCCTGTTTCAACGGTGATGGTCATGCTCATGAACCTCTCCGTATTTCTCGCGAGGACTTCTACTTTTTTTTGGAAACTTGTGCACCGCTCTTACCAGTAGATGCATATCGTAAGCTTCGAGGCAGTGAAATACCACGGGGATCGTGGTGCGCTCTCGGGCATTCAGATTACAACTCGAGTGAGAAGCTCCTCTGTACTGGCCGGTAACGTGTCAGTGATCCCGGACTTTGTCGTCTTTCGAACCGAATGTCTTTTTGCAGTAGATGCAGTCTACAGCGTGGTTAAAATTAGCCTCTTGGACCGGAGTGAGGCATAGTGGTTGGACTCTTTATAATGTTTCGTCGTACTCGCGCGCTTCAATCACCAACTGATCGAGGAATTCTTCAACGGCATCCTCTCCCAGGTAATAAGCAGCTTTTTGAAAGTTTCCAGACCCCACCACGACGTAGCCGAAGCTGCAAGGTTGATGGTGATTGATTTTCTTCCCGGAGCTGTTAGAGGAAGGAACGGGTTTCAGAAGGCACTCGAAATCGGCGTATATGATTTTAGGGTGAATATTTCTCCTATTGAAAGCTTCAAACTTCAAAATGTTTTTGCCCGGATTTAATAATTTGAGCGCTTGAGGTGATGGATTGGTTCTTGTACAGTCCAGTTTGTGTTTGTCTCTCAGCGATGTCTTTCCATAAGCGGCGAAACAATTTCGACAGTAATATTTCGGGTTGCTTCCTGATCCCTGGTGTCGGAGAAATTGGTCACAATCCACGAAGGCGCAGTAGTGAAAATTTGTCGACTCGTCGGTAATTAAGAGAAGATCTACGGGTTGGCCTTTAAAATTCGTGCTCACACAAAGGGGATGCAAGCCGTTCTCTTTGGTATAAGCAATCACATTGATCGATAAATGATTGTTGGCCTTCTCGAATGAGTCAATGTTATCCAGCCGCGTTGGAAAGTCCAGCATCGAACAATCTACCGTTCTCACGTATACTTCGTATTCTTTCGGATTCACCATGCTTAATTTGTGTTTGCAGCCAGAATTGAATACAAGAAGCACTTGTGGTCTGTGAAATTTTGAATATTGACTACACACTTCCACTTCTTTTTTAATTTTGCTCGCAGAGGAATGTAAGAGCTCGGTCTGAACAGGTCGATTTTTGCTACTCGGATTGTGAGTTCGTAGGAGCGATTTATCACCCAACCACTCCCTCTTTCGGCGAATTCGTCGATGGAACGTTGGATTTTAGCATAAGCTGTGTCCAGTAACTTGGGAATATCTAATGGATTATAGATTGGGGAGTAGTGGGACTGAAATCCAATTTGTATTTCTTGGCCATTTCGAACGAAACTCACTCCTAATCCAATTTGAGCTCTGCAAGTCACCAGTTGCCGGAGACATTCGTACAGTAGAGCTTCTATACCTCTTCGCATCAACATTAAAAGGTACAACGGGTCTACAGCCTGCACAGCTTTCGTGTACTTTCTGTGTTCGAGTCCTTGCTCACAGAGGATGGGCTCGTCTCTACAGCCCAACACCCTCTCGAAGCAATCGCACTCGGGTGGGTAACTATTCCTGTGTGTCTCTACGAGGTGTTGTATCAATCTTTCTCGGGTAGGATACGTTTGAGCGCAGTAAACGCAGGTAAAGTTCGTTTTTTCCATCGCTCCAACTGAATGATTTTGTTTAATAAAATAAATAACATGAGCAGTAATAATTTCAACGTCCTGGTCTTAGTTAAATAATATAAATAAAAAGAGGAAAATTTTGGTATTTTTGTTGTTATGTTCCTAGAACAACTGGCTTTTCGTCGAGCCAACTGTCGAAGCGCTTGTCGTAGCCTTTCCACCTGACGAGGTAACGAGTTTTCCCTCCCACTTTTTTAGTCTTCATAATCTCTTCGACTAAAAACACATCCGGCACGTTAGTTTTCTGCAACTCTTGCTCGTAAAAAGTGCCTTCGATTTTACTACCCAGTTGATTATGTTTTTCTGACTTCCCAAACCTCGAACAGTTCGTTGGTAAAGTTTGGCAAATATCCCTTGTCGAATACAGATTTTGCCGTTGTCACTCTTACTAAATCCCCGACTTTGAAACTATTCTTCTTCTTTTTGGAAGGGCTCTTTTTCAGCAATATGTTTCTGATCTCCGGTTCATCGCGTTTAGTTACTTCGGATGGTTTCATTTTAATGGTAGAATGCACTCTGTCGTTGTAATCTTTGACAATTTCATCTATAATGTCTATCCACTTGTGGTTACCTCGCAGAGTGAACCGTTTCCACATGTTCGACTTCAATGTGCGATTTAGGCATTCTACTACGCTCGCCTTGAGTTCTGACTTGGTCGAATAGTGGTTTATTTTGTGGCATTTCATTAGTGCTGCGAAATCTTTATTATAGTATTCCTTCCCTTCATCGCTTTGTAGGCTTTTAAGTGGATTAGACATCGTGTTTAATATCTCGTTAAAAGCGCCAGTGACATCCGCGGCGTTCTTCGATTTCACAGGGACGGCCCAAGCGTATTTAGAGAATATGTCGATGGCAGTCAGCAAGTATTTGTAATTTTCGTTTTGTTCCGCGTAAGGTATCATCTCCACCAGGTCCGCTTGAACTAAATCACCTATCCCGTAGCTAATAATGCGCCTCCTCGGAAAGTTTCGCCTAGCTGGCTTGTGTAGCTCCTCCACTAAAGTTTCCATTTGATCTTTTTTTTTTAATTCCCATTCCCAACTTTACTTTGGTTTTCATAGCTGCGGCTACGGCAGCTGCTGCCAACTTCTCTTTCAGACCAGTTTTGCTAGATTTTGCTACTTTTACTGCATCGGAGGCCAACTTTCTATCAGCTTCGTGCCTTCGTTCCAAGTCTGGTTTGGCAGAGAATTCGATGTCGTGCTGTTTGCAGGCCTCATCCAGAGAATTGATGGCAGCATCGCCTCTGTTCAGTCTCTTGTTCAGTTTTGTTCCCGGACCGCAATAGTTGTATCCTGGAATGTGAAGTTCCACCGGCAACTTGTCGATCGCGCTGTTGAACAATCCAGAGCCTCTGCTCTTCTGAAACTGTGCTTTCCTCGCACACTTTACACTCGCCCTTCAGCAGTTGTCGATAATTCTTAGTCACAACGTGCCTGACATTTTTACTGGCTGTAACTCTTTTGCATTTGAGGCAGTACATCTGTTTATTTATAAAATGAGAATGAAAAGGTATTTTAGATTGGCTGTAACTCTTCTGCATTTGAGGCAGTACATCTCTGTTTATTAATTGACATTTTGACATTTTTACTGGCTGTAACTCTTTTGCATTTGAGGCAGTACATCTCTGTTTATTTATAAAATGAGAATAAAAAGGTATTTTAGATACTAGTTCTGCAGAGAATTTATCAAAATACCATTGTTTTTCTTAAAGCAGCTGAAAGATGAAAGTGTTAAATTATGACATAGCCGATGTCATACCATTGAATGGTAATTTACTGAATTTTCCTGAGGACATAAGGTGCATCATTTGCGGCCCTGCTGGTTGTGGAAAGACCAATTTAGTTATAAATTTGATTTGCAATCCAGGTTGGTTGAATCATGACAGCCTGCACGTGTACTCCAAGTCTTTATTTCAAAACAAATATTTCCATCTCAGGAGAGCTTTCGAGGAAATATGTCGGGGCGTAGCTACCTTTTGTTCCAACAACGAAGATATCCCACCACCAGAAGAACTGCCATGTGGCAAAACGGTAATTTTATTGGACGATTTCATGATTGAGAAACAAGACAGAATCGAACGCTATTTTGCCTACGGCAGGCACGCGGACGCCACTATCTTTTATTTATGTCAGACTGACAGCAGGATACCCAAGAGAGTTATTCGAGACAATTCCAACATTATAATTATATTCAGGCAAGATGAAGCAAACCTCAAACATGTCTTCAATAACCACATTAGTGGTGACATGATTTTCGACGAGTTTCGTAGCATGTGTGGTGAGGTTTGGAACTCTGTTCCGTGCGGATTCCTACTTACCGATAAAACTAAACCCTTGGATCGAAGGTATAGAAGGATGCTCGACTAACAACGACGTGTCTGCTAAAGGTTTTTGTTGACATTAACGTACGCCTAGGTTTTTGTTGACATTAACGTACGTCTAGGTTTTTGTTGACATTAACGTTTGTTGACCTAAACATTATTTTATAAAGTACTAAACTGTCATGTCTACTAAAACTAAAAATAAGAGAAGTAAACCCCAGAAAGAGGTCGATCAGTACGAGGCTCTAAAAATGCAGCGTGTGCCGTAGAGGTTCGATCGCGAGCGTAACAGTACCGTACGCTTTTCATTTGTTGTGCCAGGAACTCGTGTACTGAACATACGTAAGCAAATTGTCTTGTACATAGTTATTTCCTCGCGTAAACTTGTCGCATAACAAAAATTTTGTGAGCCAAAAAAAAACCATTTTTACGAATCCAGTACCTTAATCAGCCCCTCCGTTGGAACAAATACATGCAAATGAGAAATCCAACCAAATCAAAGTTGAGACCAAGGAAAAGTTGAAATAAATCTGTTCAAGTCATGTCTACTAAAACTAAAAATAAGAGAAGCAAACCCCAGAAAGAGGTCAATCAGTACGAGGCTCTAAAAAAGCGTCTGAAACAAAAATTTCAAAACATAAAACTGGAAAAGCAGACAGAATCTGAATATTTGCAAAAGATATTCAAACCAGTAGTTGATCCTATAGTAGACCAGACTAAAATGCAGATGCTACAGGGAAGCGAGGTTTCGGCTCAGCGTCAACGACAAATCAAAGAAGTGTTTGATCTAGAGGCTGGACAGAAGAAACAAGAAAAATATCACGGCAAACGGTTAGAGCATATTAAGAAAGCTCTGGAAGCGGCAACGGGCCGCGTCGTTACTGAAGACGAGAATATAGACAGTGACGATGGCGTGATACAGTTTTGCGCGGGTGCCAGGAGACGACTCTCCAGTTCCATGGGTGCATTACCTGACCCGCCCTCCGACATGTCACTTGCCCTCACACCGGGGGCTCGTAGGAGACAAATGGAAGAGGCCTCTTTACTCGGAGATTCCGCAGTCAGACTCGGTCCGCTAGCTACCAAGTATCTAAGCATGTTGCGCACTCGAGAGACTCTGACCGACCCCACTTTTGGCATTCGATACGACCCGGAGACTAAACGTTACGTGATTGGTGCAATGGAGGTACAATTTCAAGATGACGACTTGATCGTGGGAGGAAAAAAGTACGAAGGGACGGACGATTTGTGGCAGTTGGTTATGTTAAAAAAACCCTTCGAAGCCACCGGATGGAGATGCTAGCCTTTTGAACTACCACGATATTCTGAAGAGGAGTAAAGCCATATATCACAACAACGACGACAGTACAAGAAGACTAAAGTCCAGCGCCGGTTTCAAGTACACGACTTTTATAAAACCTGTTTGGGGCAGACCTGCCGACGTTGTAGGGAAAGGATACCGGTTCTATAGAGATCCAAATGACTTGTGCGAAAGACTGAAGCTCCTCAGAGCCTCTACAGAGGCTGGCAATAATTCTCTGGACGAAGAAATCGTGCACATTTTCACAGAAATGCGGAGCAAAGCATTGCTGTCCGACGGAGAGTACCGAAAACTGATCGGTGAATTCGGTAGTTAACTAATGTATTAAACTGAGAATATGTCGATCATACTTTCCTCTGAAAAAACTGACTTTGTGACCAGTTTTCCTTCCCCGTTGATATTGGAAGGTGCTCACGAATTGGCTCAAGTTAATCTGGAAACTTACAACTCCATTCCTAACGTTATACAGGACGTGACCGACTCTTTCACTTACAGCGCGGACGGCGGTAACACCTGGATTAAAATCGTCATCTCAGAAGGTTGTTATGAATTAGACGAAATTATAAACATCATTTACAGAAAATTCAAAAAGAGCAAGCATTGGGACGAGACTAAAAACGTTTCCTACGTTCTATTAAATGGCAACGTAAACACTCTAAAGTGCGAACTAACTATTACTGACAGGAGATATAAGGATGATTTTTTTGAACCGTCCAGTATCGGAATGATTTTTGGTTTCAAAGGTAAGACTTACAAATTTGGGGAATACATCGGACCAAACACTGTCAACATAATAAATGTAAATAGCATACTGGTACATTGCGACTTGGTTTCGAGTTCTTACGTGAACAGATCATTGCAACCGACTCTCTACTCGTTTTTCCCCAACGTCTCACCGGGATATAAAGTGGTTTCTTCGCCTCGCAATCTGATATATCTGCCCGTTACTAAAAACGTGGTATACCCTATTAGAATTTGGTTGACCGACCAGGCCAACAGGCCTGTTAATTTGAGAGGTGAGACATTAACGATGAGACTACACTTACGAAAAAACCAAGATTTATTCACCCACCCGCACAAAAGCTACATTCACGTGAAAGGTGTTTTTGTCAAGTGTTCCGACAGTTCGGCATATTTATTTAGCATGATACAATATAAAATAGGTGACAAGACAGTCGACCAATTAAATACGCCCGGTTTTGCAAGGACCATTAAAGGCTTAGTAAGTTACTCTCCAGAGCAGCAGGCAGAATTAACCAATAGAGGATGGATTTTGGACTCCCATAATGCATCTTCAACAGACGATACTACGAATTTGATTCTGAAACACAAAAGAGACGTGCTCTTTGCCTGCAACCCGAAAGGCAGTTTTTCTTTCGCCGTGCCATTGTCCCACTTACTGGGGTTTTGCGAAGAGTATACGTAAATGTTATAAGCTTGTCAACACACGCTGGTGCTTATTCGATCGTCGGACGATAATGCTATATTCAGAGCGTCGGGGGTTGATGCCGGCAAGATAGTCTTAGAACAAATAACTTGGTTCCTCCCGCACGTGATTCCCTCCGACGGTCAAAAAACAAACTGTACGCCATGGTGGATTCTGGCATCAGCATCCCCCTCGCATTCAGACACTGGTTCGCTGACCAGTTAGACCTTCCCACCTCGACAAGCTGCGCTTGGAGATTGATCACCACCAGTTCTGTTCAACGCCCGAGGTGGATAGTAATTGGTTTTCAAACTGCTAGAGACAACGATGCGGAAAAAAATACGGCAGTCTTTGATCACTGTAACTTTACAGACGTCCACGTAATGCTCAATTCCGAACGTTACCCTTTTCTCGATTTAAATTTTCCGCAAGGTAACATTTCTAACTTGTATCAAATGATCGTAGATTTTAGGAAGCAGTACTACGGGTTGGGGTCAGGATCGTCTGAACCAGCTTATGAAGTCAATATGTTCTCGAAGAATTATCCTTTGGTTGCCCTCGGCGTCTTAAAACAGTCAGAGAGATTGTCCTCGTCAGTTATAGATCTGCAAGTAAAAATGCGCTTTGGGGCTGCCGTCCCACAAAATACGAAAGCTTTAGCATTGGTCATTAGCGACAGAATAATGTATTTGAAAATTGGACAGGAGTAAAGTTGAGGTTTTGGTATGATATTTTATTTTATTTTATTTTTCATAAAGAGTTAAAAATCATGTACAAAAACGTAGCAGTCTCTTTGACTCCCCATCAAAAGCAAAAAATGTTAAAACACGTCAAAGCTGGCAAAGTTCCTTCTTTCCGCCTTTCCAATTCTCAGCTAAAGAGAGGGAACGTGACGCTTCCACTCACTAAAACGCAACACGGTAAAGTATTGAAGGCTCGCAAAGCAGGTCGAGGACTGAGCTTGAAACTTTCTCGTAATCAAACTGGCGGCCTAATTCCTCTCCTACCCGCCCTGGCGGGGTTGAGCGCCATCAGTGGTTTAGCTGGAGCAGCATCTGGAATCTCCTGGGCCGTTAACTCGGCCAGGAATAACGCCAGGCAGCTGCAAGAATTGAAACGGCATAACGCCGCCATGGAGGCACTCGCCATATATAGAAAGAAGGGAGCCGGACTTAAAAAACTTTAAAAAAAGAAGACGTCACAAAAAAGAAAAACTTCCAAAAATCAAAACCCTGGACAAGGTTTTTATCTGAAGCAAATGTCCCATTAAACAGGGCTCTGACTAACGTAGATTTAAACAGATATGCCGAAAAATTAGGCGTTACCAATTACAGAGGGACGTTCAGCAAAGACCTCCTTCCTCAACGTCTGCGGCGGAATGGAGAGAGTAGCATAGTCAATTTACAAGACTCCTCAGCTCCAGGAAGCCACTGGGTGTGTTATTTCAGTCGAGGGCCCAGCTGCTGTTTTTATTTCAATTCTTTTGGTTTAAAAGCTCCTCTAGAGATCAAAAGATATCTCGGTGGTAACTTCCTATCCAACCACCGACGTATCCAAGATTCTAGAGAGGTACTGTGTGGCCAGTATTGCTTGTACGTAATTCAACGTTTGTTCCAGGGTGAAAACTTTTTCAAATTAACCATAATTTGAAGAAAAAAATATGAGCTTCGTCGATAAATTTGGTAGCTCTGCAAAACGGATCAAAACGGCATCGCATAATGGAGATTTCTTGAGCGGACCAGACACTGATTTCAATGCCAGGCAGAAGAGAATTACCAACCTAGCCCCTCCTATTTCTGACGCAGACGCTGCTACCGTCACATTCGTTAAAAACGCACTTGGTTTCTCCAAAACTGTAGATGGCAATTTGAGTTTAGCTGGAAACAGAATAGTTGATTTGGGGGCTCCCACCAGTCAAAACGAAGCAGTCACTCTAGGCTACCTGAAATCTGAAATAGGTTTGAGTAAAGATTTCGATGGAAATTTAAGTTTGGCTGACAAGAAATTAGTAAATTTGGGTCAGCCATCCAGTGATGGCGATGCAGCGACCAAGAAATACGTTGACAGACAAGTAAATTGGATTAGGAGGGAATTACGAGTTCTCAGGCGCGTCTACTGTTTTCGTTCGAATTTAGCAATAAGAGATAATTTTAAATGGTTGTCAGAAAATGGCCAACAGTACATCATGGTTTCCGAACTCGGTTGGATAACTAAAGTAATAGCCCTTGCCTCACGAATCAATATTCAATTCCAAGTGAGTTTGCAGGTCGGAGCTAATTCGGTTAAGACCCTTCAAAAAATTGCTGGTGAAGCAGCCACCGTGGTCAGCTTTGACAGGAGGCCAATAGAACTGCAAGTTGCGAACACGATTTTGGTCTCCAATTCAGGAGTCATTCCTACTGGGCACCATTTGTTAGAGATACATTGCGAGTTTGAAGGTAAGAGCATAAAAAAACCAAAAATAAAATTAATACCTCGTATTATTAAAGACTGCAAGTAACCAATATGAGTAACGATAATGTTATTGCCCTGGGTCCTCACGCCACCGTTCAAGTCACTTCCTTCGGAGAAAATGCTGTCGTCAACTTCACGTCGGGCCAGTCCCAAATTGATTTGAATTCTCACGAGTGGGTAGTCTTGTTAAAACATCACGACGATTTAAATCAAGAAATTTTGAAACGTAGGGCCAACAAAGATAATTTTGGCGGAAGCGCCGATGAAAATGCGGCCTAGGGTGCTATTGAACAGATTTAAAATGTGATTCAGTTGTTCCTAAGTCCATCAACGAAAGCTGTCTTGTTAAATCAGTTTAATTTGTTGTTAGTCAATGCTCTCGATTCTATGTTTCACGAAGTGCGTCTTGGAGAAAATAAAGACTTAGGATAAAATTTAACGGCGACGCTACTCGACTCGTGTTCTACACTTTCGATTGGAACAGGATTCCGATAACCCAATGCAAAATAAATTTTGCGGAATGGTATTCGTTCCTCCAAAACATCCCGGAAATCATTGAAATTCTTAAGAATCCCTTGGACGAAATTCAACAACAGTAAGGCTGTGGAGCTTTGCTGCAGTCTGATGCTAACACCTGCACCCAAATCGGAAAAAAAAACGGAAAAAAAATTGTGAAATTTTAATTTTTGACACGGCAGATCGATAGGGGAGGTCCAAATTCCGAAGAATATTGATTTTGGTGGAATTCTGACCATATTTTGAAAAACTCAAAATGACCACCGATATCTGGGAGAAAATGAGAAGCTTGGCTAAAACTAATGTTTTCTTTCTTTTTTTTTTGGCTGCAGAAAATTAATTGCAGTATGGGGGAATATTAACTGGCGAGAAAATTATAAACAAGTAAAGACTTGTGATCAGCCTTATTAATTTTTCGTTTGATTTCATTTGTGACCAATAGATGGCACTCTATGTTCAGTGATAGACTCACAGTATTCAGTTAGTTAAGTGTATTACAGTTCTCTCAATAGATGGAGCAATGTTTCAACTGATGGTGCTTGGCCAGCTTTCACTTTCGTTTGTTTATTTTATCAAACTCTCAATAGATGGCACTTCATTTACTGCTTAGCACTGATCACTTAGGTGTGTTACAGTTCTCTCAATAGATGGAGCTATGTTTTTACGCAGATAGCATTCAGTTTCAATTTGTGTATTTAGCATTCAGTTTCAATTTGTGTATTTGACTATTCAAACTCTCGATAGATGGCACTTGGTTTACTGTTTTGTGTATTTTATTCAAACTTTCAGCTGGAGCTCTGTTTCAGCTATTCAAACTCACAATAAATGGCACTTGGTGCACTGAGCACTTTCATTTTTCGATTTTATTAATTTCTTGGTGACAATTAGTTTGGGTTGTAAACCGCACCTGATACAAACTATACAAACGGTGCGGTTCAGAAGTTACTGACTGCTGTCCCCCCCCCCCC
>JAHWFP010037553.1:96125-147276 GCA_023313725.1 Lithobius niger
GTCCCCCCCCCCCCCCATAGGTTTGTGTCATTCTGGTTTCACCAAAATATCTCGCTTTGGCGTAGCTAAAATGTGGTGTGTTTTGGGCAAAGGGAACGGAAGCACATAAGAAATTAGCCTCTGAGGGCTAATTTTTACCCAAAACGCTTCCAAAAAAAAAAATCTTTATTACTGGGGGAAAATCAACAGGTGTTTATGTGTTTATAAACCTGCTAAATTTGTAGATAAACTATTGCATATTTCATACTTACCTTTACAAGTGTCCATATTTTTTTAAAAGTAGAATGTAGATCAAGGTCATTTTCTGGAATCCTCCTAATGTCCCGCTTAGGCCCACGTTTTTTTTATTTTGACCTTGTGGGCACTAAGCGGGACATATCGTGGCAAAGAAGGTTTTCCAACGCTTTTTTACTTAATCCAAAAATATAGCCTAGGACGGTTAGACTATATTCAAGGAACACTGCTTGAGAAAACCTAAGACGGGAAGATTTTCTGAGCACTGCAGCGAGGTCCCGCCACAGCAGTGTAATCGATGCGTGGTTTTTTTTTAATATATTCCACGTAAGCAATCGTGTAGTTTACGTTTGTGTCAAAATAGCTAGCCCTAAATTGACACAAACTTCATTACACGACAAACCAACGTGCGGTCCCCACTGGAAAACGATTCAGAGCAGGCAGTTAAACGCAACAATATTTCTTAGGCTAGTAACATACATTGTTCCGTTTGCTACCCTTTCATTCTCGAAAAACAGTCGGTGGTAAGGGATAGAGGGGAAGGACAAACAGACAAACAACAAACAAATACAACGTGCCTCAAGTTCATAGGTGTCGACTATTTTTCCGAATTATCATACGTCGCATTTTCTCTCCCGAAAAAAGCTTCACGAAAAAACGGTTTTTTTAAGCCCACTAAAACTTGTGTCAGGCCACGGCTTTTTCGGACGTATTAGTTGACCTACGATGGAACTAACGGCGCTGTGCAAGACCGAAACTCGCTACACCCGAGGATTACCATACGCCGTCGGCGATAAACTAACTCCGAATCACCCGTGTTATAACAATTAAAGAACAGGATGTACAAACAAAAAAATAATGTGACTCCGGGCAGTACGTAACCAGCTAAGGTGGCTTGAAAATCGGGTTGCTCCACAAACCCCAGATTCCACGCTGAAAGGATGCACGCCTCGTGAGCCAAATCCACAGAAGACGTAACAAGACTGCGTAGTATTTTGTAAATAATAGTGCTCAAGCCACGCTGCAGTTGATTGAATAATTCATAGTTGAATAATTCGCAGTATAAGGAAGGCATCCGTATAAGATTCGTAGAGTAATTCGTAATATACAGCATTCGTAGAATAATTCGCAGTATAAGGAAGGCATCCGTATAAGATTCGTAGCATAATTCGTAAAATAAGGCATTCGTAGCAGGATTCAACACTGGTGTGGTTGAGCACTGTGAGAATGTACGCCTCGTGCCGAATTTGTGGATGGTAGAACAGAGTAACGGCAAAGCAATCAGGTGTACAAATGAAGTTGCTTTTTCGAACTGTACCATAATTAACAAGCCACCCATATAAAAAAAAAAAATCTGGTCGTACTACTTACATTTTCCCGTAATAACAAAGCCGCAAAAATGAGGCAATTTTGGCGTGCAAATACTTTTGTATGCAGGAAAAGGACGTATTAAACCAGGACTTGCGCACGTCCTGTTGCACTAATGTCAATGCCGAGCAAATTAATTAGTGCAATAAAATATTACGTAGGCAGCATTTTAATCTTTTTGCCTGAGAGCAGACGTTACGTAAATGTTGAAAAGGATGCAGCATCATTGTGTCGCATGCAATAACGGGAAATAATAACGACGCAGTTTGTATCTTGTAAAGAAGCATTGTTATCACGCTCCAATTGACTCGAGTAGAAATTTAATTGAACTGTTTACCGTTTTGTAACCTTTGAAGGCCTGAATTTTTTTTTAACAAATGTCAGTTGTTACTTTCGCAACAGGATTTTCAAATAAAGAGTATTCTTTTGTATCCTTCCACCGCTCTGAACAACACAGTTTAATCTCGTTTCAGAATGTCAAAAAAATAAATACATTTCTTTGAGCCTTGTGTTATCTGAAGCAAACTGACGCTTGTATAGATGAACGGCTCAATTTTGAACATTGCCACACGTTTTTTTAAAAGGGAAAACAAGGCTAGTGAAGGGGAAACAATCCTAATAGAGTGGAGGAGAAAATAAATAAATGGTGGTTACTTTGTTACAACTTTCGTTTATGGAATGGTCCGAGCTCTACAAACACTTTGCGAGCATAGATAAACTCATGGGGAAAGTTTCCGAAGACTAATAAACATTTCTCCATTCGGACTGCCTCCGTGCGGCAGTACGACCGACCGTTAAAAGAAATAATAAAATTTTTCATTCACGAGCACAGCCCCTTGTAGGTAGGTATTGTCTACTTTGTCTACTTCGAAGAGGTTTTCGTTGAAGGCAGACCCAGTATTGTAGTAGGTCTGTGTGGGTAGCCCTGGCTTCTATAACAATAGAATACAATGGTTTTTGAGCACAGGCCGTAGTAATAGTACTTTGCCTCTACTCACCCTAACAGAAAAAAGTACTTCCGGCAATTAGGTCTGGCTGAGGGGAGGAGTAATTTGTAACTATGACCCCTAGTCCTGCCCACATGGATAAGGTCAAAGAATGGTATATCTATATCCAGAGAGCCGCGCAGAATTTTAAATGTCAAAATTAGGTTAGCCTTAAGTCGGCGCAGTTCAAGGGAGTCCAGCCCGAGACGCTTCAAACGCAGATAATAAGGCAGCTGTGTAAGGCCAGGCAGCGCTTTGTGAAACAACGCTGTACCAATTCCAAATGGTCAATGTCTCGCAACTGGTAAGGGGCCAAACCTGTGAAGCATACTCTAAAAGAGGGCGAACATAAATTTTAAAAGCACGGACTTTAGTTTCTACACAGCCAGAATTAAAATCCGATTTACAATTCCGAGACGACGATTGGCATTTGCCAATGTAGCAGTATGGCAGTGTGCTACAAGCTGAACAGGAAAAAAAACTAAGTCTCAGTGTGCACTGCCAGTGTTGTGAGCTCTTCCAGGTGACCTCAAACGAAGGAGAAAGCACAGTCTACTGGTCAGACTTGTTCAACTTCTGATATGGTGCGTGGGTGTTCAGAATAGTGTAAATGTGGACTATGATGTTGAAAATGTATTCGTGTATCATTATGAAGCGCTGTGTAAATCGTAGCCGTTTAAATTAGAATTTTTTAATTGTCATTCGGTTCTATTTAGCCCACTAGTTTATATACAATATAGCGTATGTTTTTGGACTATATCTATGCAGCAGCCTTTTACCTTTTTCTTTTTGCATAGAAACATATATTAAAACGACAATGGAAACAATTTTTTTTTAGTTCCTAACGTGAATTAAAAATCTAGTAAAAATTTCCAGACGACAGATTTTTCTTATAACTGATACTTTGCTTTCATTTTGAATTCCAATTCGTGACCAGTTTTAGTCGTATTCACTTGAGTATGCCTATTCGTATTCTGGATGGGATTCTGTACACTACCCTAAATGGAACGAATTAGTTAAGTGTGAATGATGATTTCACGCAATTTAAACAAACTTTAAACAAGTTTTATTTGCATTTTCTTAGTTTTTTTGTCACTAGATGGCGCCGTACTTGCTGCTGTTTAACACAGAAGACCAAAAGCATATTAACTTGTTTTCTTAACTGCAGCATCTTTTCTCATCGTGATACATAATTTTATTAAAGCATTATGAGTGAAGTAATGTATTAATTTGGCAAGCACCTGCTTAAGAAGCTACCCTTATGAATACGAAGAATCAACAAAGCTAGTTGTTACGTAGAGCTGTATTGTTTCAGATTCGTTGTTGGAATAGTTATTGTTAAGTAGAAAACTCGATCGAATGATGCGGCAACAATGCAAACTGAAACGATAATCAGCCTAGAAACAGACCTCGACAAAATGAAAAAAGGCGGTTTTTTTTAACCGGGGAGTACACGTTATCAAATATTGCAATATGTTAATTACGCTGTTTGAGAATCCATTTTTTTTAAAATTTTTTTCTATATATCATTCCATTTTTTTATATTTCTCATCTCGATTGGAATCTTGTTAAAATACAGTGGTACAAGATAGTTCATACCTCTTTTCCCGTATGTATTTCTCCACTGTGGTTCAATGAGCCAGTTGTTATTGTTTCTTACAGTTCTCTGTATTTTATTTATTTTCCAAACTGTAGTAGTGTTTTGTAAGAATGTTATTCATTACTGACTGTTCTACATCAAGAATTTCAAGTTGTTTATGGATCTCTGCTGTATTGTTTCTTTTTCCATCTTTGAATAAAGTTTTTAAGGATTTATTAACAATTCTTAGTATTTGTTGTAAAATACTTTTTGTAGTTGTACCGTAAATAGTAATTCTTTCAGATTGTACAGTGTAGGAATAGTTCTTATTTGATTTACTAAGTTATTTATATGTAATGAGAATTTCCAATATTTGTCTAATTCCAGACCCAGGTATCTTGCATTAGTTTCTTTCTTAACTGGTTGGCAGTGACAAATTTTTTCTTCATTACAATATTAATTACATGTTGTGATATCATAACGAACAGATTGCATGTGTGATGTAGTAATTGGTAGGAAGCAAGTTTTGTCTGTATTTAGATAAAGGTCACTGTTCTGACGATATGCACATAGTTTGTTATAGTGATTTTGAGGTTTTTTTTTATCATATATTTGCAATCGTTGTGTATTGACAATAAAAGAATATCATCAGCATAAAGCGTGAGTATTGAGTTCCAATTAATTTCGGTGATATCATTTATGTATATAATAAATAACAGGGAACCAAGTATTGATCCATGTGGCATGCCGCACACAATGTCTTTCCAGTCACTGGTTTCGTTTGCTATTTTTACACAGCGTTTACGACTTGTTAAGTAGCTATTAAAACTATTAAACATTTTCCCTCTTATTCCATGTTTATAATTTTTTTCAAGTAAGCTGTCTTTTTCTAGAGTGTCAAATGCTTTTGTTAAATTGATTAGGAGTGCCCCTATGTATTTATTTTCATTTAGGGCCCTGTTGATGTTATTATTTATGTAGTTGAGTGCATCATTTCAATGCCTTTTTTGTAACCATAGTTGTTTATTTAGTACAATATGTTTTTTTTTTAAATATTCAATTTTAGTTGAAAAAAAAATTTTCAATGGTTTTATTTAAGACAAGAAATAGGGCAATCGGTTTGTAGTTATTTAAATCCTGTGTTTTGCCTTTTAGGTACACTAGTCTAATAATTTGCTTATTTAAATAGTCCCGCCAAATTTCAGTTTTAATGATACAATTTATCAGAGTTTTCATAAAGTCGCATGTATTTCCTATTGTATCTTTGAAATGTTGTGGTAAAAAGTCATTATATCCACTTGCTTTTTTACAATTCATCGTATTAATAATGCATAGAACATCATATGGTGTTTCTTCCATGACTCCCATTGATTTTTCTTCTGGTACAGATATTATTCTTAGCTGTATTCTTCATTTTAATGTTCATACGTTTATTTTTATTGATCCTATTCTTTAAGTTAGGTACTTGTGTCTCGAAATGAATAGAGAAATTTTCGCAGGTATTTTTCCTGTTGTCTTTAAAATTTAATTTTATATGCTCGTCAATGTCAGTTTTGTTTGTTTTTTTCCTGTTAGTTGGTTTATTTTAACTCAAATTTGTTTCCTATCTTTTTCGTGTATTTTGAAGAATTTGCTATAGTATTCCTGTTTACCTTCAGAGAATTTATTTTTAACGTCACGTTTAGCATCATTATAAAGCTTTATTTGTTCTGGTGACACTGTAGTCCTTTTCCTGATGCAATTCCACAATTTTTTTTTTTGGTTAATAATTTTTTACAGTTCCTTATTCATCCATTCATTTCACATCTCATTTTTTTGTGTGTGCTTACACTTTTTCCTGGGTACAGTGTTCTTAGCATAGATACTGCCTACTGTTTCTTCAATTTTTGTATGTACAGTATCGCTCAAAAATAAATGGACAAACCTTTGTTGCCATGTTCACGCGCTTGCAACAATAGAAAGCAAAACTGGAGCCGACGTTCGGTAATCAGCTGTGCTGGTATGGGGCGCCAATACTTTCTAAGTTTATTGTGGAAACCAAAACGAAGCCTTATTTTTGCATTACGCCTGGAAAAATTGTCAAACATCAGACAAATGAATTTGAACTGAATTTCACACTCGTTTTGAATTGTTTAGCTTTAAAGGAAGTAATAACAATTGGTTCATTCGATTTTATAGTTATCCAAGCCAGTTTCCACCGTGCAGCGTTTTTAATTAAAATAAGGCCGTTTAAAAAAAAGTTGTTTCTCAAGTCCCGCCGCATGGAGTAACCTTCCTATCTCCCCCCCCCCTCTTCGCAGAACCTTTTATATTCAGAAATGCAGCATCGACACCGATACTTGTTTTTTTTTCATAACTTCTAAAAAAAATGACCCAATGTGATATGATATTCCAATACATTATTTTAATGTTTCTCAAGTTATTCAGAAAAAACCTACAGGTAACTCCCAAAAAAGGCGCATTAGAACAGCACGTTTGCTCAAGAAGGCAAGCAACTAGACATTTTTCAGAAAAATGTGGCGCAGCATTTAGATTCTATAAAACTTCGAGGGTCTTTTGAAGGCGTGATAATGGAATAAATAATAAAATAAAACAAGCGGCTGCAGAGACTACCTAGCCGTAACCGGTCTTCTGTACACTTCGGCCACTTTCGATAATATTGAGGCGCGCACCTTTGTCTCTCACTGGGACAGCGATCTCTATAATAATATTATAATCTAAAAACACAATTGCCGGTTTAAAATGTGATAGCTTTTAGGCCTAGTTTTAGATTTTAGGCGTACTTGTCAGCTTTTAGGCCTAATTTTTAGCTGCCATTTTAATTTAATAAGTAGCAGCTAACGGAGAATTGGGTTCGAGAGTAGGCTTATGCATTCATGCAACATGGTGCGGAAATGTGGCGTTGCCGCGGCAACGTGAATTAAGGTCTAATTATTTGCTTTTAGGCCTAATTTCTTACCTGCCGTTTTAATTTCGTAAGTAGCTGCTAAAGGAGAATTTGGTTCGAGAGTAGGCCTATTCATCCATGCAACACGGTGTCGACATTATTATAAATAATGCTACTGTGTGTCGTTTACAAAATTCTTTTGTTTTTACGGTTGCGTGACTTCCTGTAGTGATTAAATGTGACGATCAAATGTTATTATTTCATTGAGTTACGTCGAGAAGGCCTATTAGCAATTTTAACGTGCCGTGTTTTTTAACTAATTTTTGGGCGAAAAGACAAACGGTGAAAACATATTGTCATCTGTTCTGTTCCATGGTTGAAAAGTGACGGACGGATAGACAGACAAAGTCATTGTTATAGTCGTCTCAGCCGCTTTCAGAAGACTGCACTGAAAACTGTACAGAACACTGCACAGAAGACTAAAAACCGTCTATCCGCACCAAGGCTCGAGAAATAATTTTTTTAAACGGCCTAATATTCACTTATTTATTCTACTGAAACAAAAGTGATATATCAAAAAAATAAAGCTGGTGAAAGGGTAACCCATTAAAGAATGGTTTAGCCTTTCAGAGAAGTGATATCAACCGACCAAAAAATTTCCAAAATTAGTTCCACTAATTATTATTTCAGACGCTACAGGAAAAACATAACCTTTGGTAGCAATGTTCAAGTTTTTCATTTAACTTTTGAACTAATAACCAGTGAAGACTGAAAGCAAAGGGAACGATCAACTTTTTGCCATAGAAAGTAGTGATATCATAGCCAAAATGACTGCCACCAAGTTTGTGGTCGGAACCGTGATCACCCAAGCTATAATTATTTAAAGCTGATGTTTCCTAAATAAATAGATTTTCTTTAATTAAAGTTTTGAATAACAGCAATTTTCAAGATAGTGACACTTATTCCAGTTAAGGGATATACCTCCCAGCGCCATTTTTCTTGATCCTCCACATCAAGTACGGCCCCACAGGTCTATTTACTTACCGTTAGAGCCCCCACGCACATAGCGGCCAAGCCGGGCGACCTGGAAGTTTTTCTGTTGAATATTGGGGAACTTTAGTCACGTTCTTCCAGAACTTATATGATCCTTTGCGCGCCTACAATGACCTGGAAGTTTTATCTGTGTGCGCAGTTCTAATTTTAATCATTTACTAGTAATTACTGTTAGATCAAACATCTAAAAAACTAATGCAGTAAAATTAAAATTATTATTCCTATAGATCGCCGAAGCAATATTATAAGACACTAGTCTAGAAAATTATAAATTGTGATTTTAAAATACAAGAATCATTCCGGTTTTTGACGACACAATTAATGCGTTCACGCTGGCTTGTCTATTAGGCGCAATGCCAACTGACACAGTAGCTGTCTTCTTCGCTGCGAGGAACGAAGCTACTGTCAAGTTGACCTTGGCTATGGTAAATGCGCGGATGCGATCGGCACGTGGCTGTTATAAGACAGGCTGGATGTTGCTTTAAAGTCTCATTAAACAAGAACAAGTGAAACACAATTGAAGTGAAAAGTAATTCAGAATTAAATTGCATTCATAAGTATTCCTAGTTCACTTTTAGCAGTTTGAACAATCGTCGACACAGTGCGATAATTACAGCCAACTTGTTCAGTGACCATTTCGGCTGAGTTGCAGTAATAAATTTCGTAGGGCTCCGTCAGTTGCCTGGCACCAGCAGTTCGTGGTGCGTCAAACTAGGGTTACGTCGAACGTTGGTAGATAGAACACTTGTAGTTTACTCCTTTTAAGCATTGTTGGCATACTGCTAATTTTGATACAGATTGTTCTCTGCTATCGCTATTTCTTGCAACAATGGAAATGCTCGTCCTCTTTACAGCAGCAGACCAGAGCAGCACATCTATTGTTGTGTTTGTCCATTTACTTTTGAGTGGTACTGTACTTTATTTAGATCATTGTATTGCTTCAAAAAAGCCCAGTTTACGTTTTTAAGTTGTTTATTAATATTAGTGTTTAGAAGTATGTATTCAAGGTCATTTACTGCTTTGTTTTTTACTGTTTTAAATTTGTCTTTATTTTTGCTCCACATTTCTATAGCTATGTGGTAGTGGTCAGCTGGTTTCATTGTGATAACGGAACCTTTACGAGGTCAATGAGGTCAATGCATGATTCTGTAATTTTATTTTCTCTTAGTTCTTCTCCTCTGGCTGTATTGATTTGCTGGCTTTAACCGCAGCATGCAATTAAGTTTTCAAATTTATCAATGTCTTTTTTTTCGCAGACATTGTTTAAAATGTTGTATCTCAATTAGTGTGTTAAAGTTTAAGTCTCCCAGGAAACTTATGTTTATATCTTTCAAATTGGCTTTTACATTTTGAATTTTTTTTAAGTTAGTTTATGAAAATATGGCACCTTGAGGAGGGTCATAGAAGGCTATGATGTTAAATTTATGATTGTTTATCGTTAATAATGCATCAAGTGCATCATTTTCTCCAATCTTAATATTTTTACAAATAGTACCAAATTTGTTTTTCCTGACAAAAGTAGGATGCTACCTCCTCCTTGGTTTACCCTGCAGATATCATACCTGTCATAATTGTTAATGTGATAGCTTGAAAGTTCATCTGTTTTCAGGTTAATTTTGGTTAGCACAATAACATTTGGACACAATATCACTCATTGTAAAATCCAGATAGAATTTGTACCAGTTAGTTTTGTAACTTCCAATGTTAACGTGAAGACATTTGATACAAATAGAATTATTAGTTAAAATTGTGCCTTTCTTCATTTTTGCAAAACTTTCCAAAACGTCATTCACTCATTTGGAAGTCTGTTAAAAAGGTTTGGCACATAATAATCTCTCCTTCTTGTACCATATTGTTGTACCACTTTGGAACACTGAATTTGTGAATATTATGCCTTAATCTATTACTTTTCTCCTCGTTACATTGCTTGTGAGTGTTGTTAAAATAGTTTTTAGTTATGATTTTCTGGACTATGAGCTTTAATATTGTTACAATTTTCTTTCCTTGACATATTCTTGTTACTTTTTTATTATTGTTTCCAAAAAGCAGTGGCAAAATATAAGAAATTACAGTACACGTATTGAATTTGAATTTGGAGTACACGTATTGTGCAGTAGCCGAAAACCCGCATACCAGTAGTCGTGCAGTTGGAAGGGCACTTGACATCAGTCATCACTCTGTCCTACGTGTCCTGAAGAGGAACAGTTTCCATCCATACCATGTTCATCTTCATCAGGCGCTGCGAGCAACAGATTATGACCCCCGTCTGCAGTACTGCGATTGGTTCTTGGGAAGAACTACTGCTGACCCTTTATTTTTCAATCATGTATTTTGGACGGACGAGGCGCAATTCACACGGGATGGCATCGTGAATACGCACAATGTGCACTACTAGGCAGACGAGAATCCTCACTGATTGCGAGAAGCCCGACATTAGGAACAATGGCGCTTTAATGTCTGGTGTGGGATCCTAAATGGCCACATCATTGGCCCAGTATTCTACGATGGAACTCTAAATGGGTAACGCTACCTTGAACTCATTGTAGATGACGTTGTAACTGACGTTATGCCCAACCTGCCACTAGCGACGGTGCGGGCAATTTGGTACCAACTTGATGGAGCCCCACCCCATTTCCGTAGAACTGTGCGACAGCGGTTGGACGCTTTGTTCCCAGGACAGTGGATCGGTCAAGCTGGCCCAACGGTTTGGCCTGCTTGATCACCAGCTTTAACTCCGCTGGACTTTTTCCTGTGGGTCCACGTTAAAGCCCAAGTGTATGAAACCCCCACAACAACAGCTGAAGACCTAAAGGAACGGATACGTGCAACATGTAGAGCCATCCCAGAAGCAACATTCGAATGGGTACTACATTCCACAACGTCACGGGCACAAGCATGCCGCAATGAGATGGGACACCATTTCGAGCACCTTCTTGCTTGATTTCCATCTTATTTTTATTCCACACAAACGTGATGGTCCAAGTTGGGCCCTTAACCCCCCCCCTCTTTGTTGGTCAAAATTAAGCCTCCATTTCTGACTCAATAGTAGAGGTTACGAAAACAGCCTTCAAGTTGCAAGTTTGCAGCTTTTGTAGTTGTTTAAAAAGTTATTTACAATTAATTTATTTAGAAGTTCGTTACAGTTTTGTACGTCCATGTTATTTGTTTAGAACCCACTAATAACATGTCTGACCACATACCACACCCGTTGGTTCTGAACAATAAAATGGTGACAGAAACAATGTTCAAATTACACGCAAAGAAATACACAAAACTGGCTAATACCCATAAAACAACAAACAAACATGAAATAAACAGCGTTGGGATAACTGTGTACAACAGACTGGAAATGCTAGCTGGGGCGGGGGGGGGGGGGGGGATGAGGCTAGCGGGTCACTGCCTTCTAACCTTTCCATTTGCTTCACTGCTTGACAAGTAGCTCTTGCAGAGAAGTTTATGTGCAAAAGGGTATTTTGCACATAACTCTGGCGTTTCTACATGGATTTCCATTCTATTTCTTGGGTTGGCAGTTTTTAATGATTACCTACAACTTTCAAATTTGCACTGATGGTCTACGGTGCTTCCTTTAGAAGTTAGCAACGCGATGACCTTGATGGAGGTCTTCAAGGTCATCGTCGTTGCACTCATCTGAATCCCCGCTGTTTAGTCATTATTACTATAAACTTGTTTTCAGGATATTTGACACCATTTAGGATATATTCAGGTAGGCCCGACTTTTGGACCAATTTTAAGATGTATATGTGGTATGTTACAAAATACGTCGTCCTTTTAGGTTATTTTTCCCGTGCATCCTTTTCCAGATCATGAGCAAACTATGACGTCCTGAACTAACCTAATGAGGGTTTAAAAAAACTTTGACGTTAGTTTTTCCGGTTCTTTCGCTTTTTTGAGGGTGATAATATCAAGTTACAGCGATGAAAGTAGGCCTATTAAAAGCGAAATTTAATTATCTTTCGTTTGGTCCTACTCCTATCTTTGTAGGTGCCTTGGTTCCAGAGGAGTAGAGGTACAAACACGCCCGCACGCAGTTCGTATGATTTTAATTATGTAGATTATTACTAGGAAACAGACTTTGGGCCTATTGTAGGTGGAGCGAACGGATCATCATTTCAATCTTATATTTAGTTTTTATTTTAATGACGATACCACATTTGTTAATAATTCTTAAAAATCTAGGTGCAATACTTAATGGGCCTGGTTGGGCAGTTTGGCTTTTGGTGTGACGTACTACTGTTCTTTGCTGGCCTTTTTCTTATTTTAGACTTTTGTTTTAATGTAGGCCTATGTTACGTGTGAAATTTACGTAAGCAAGCTTTCGTTTGCTCCAGCATTTAGTTTTTTGTTTAGTTATTTGTAGCCTCTTTTCACACCCAACACTGAAGACGTGGGCCATCGCCCCAAGTAAAAATAAAATAGCACGTATGGCCACCGCTGTTTGAGCTCCCGCTGGCAATAATTCTTACATTATTACAGAAACTGCTGTGGAAAATGTAGTCCTTATATTAAAATATTAATAATAAGGCGTTTAACTGCAAGCTAAACATTCATCAGTACGATAGTTTTTACAATAGTCAGAAGATTCAAAAGGTTTACAATACTGCTTTGGTATAAGATTTGACACCGCCACCAACGAAAATGTTGAGCTGGCACACCTCTATCATGCACAGCAAGATAATATATTATTTCCAAACTCTATGACTGCAACAGCGATCTCTATTACATAATCTGATAAAAATAACCATCACAATTTAGGTTAAAATGTGTTTGCTTTTAGAGCTAGTTTTAGGCCTAATTTTTAGCGTTTAGGCCTAATATTTATCTCCGAGTTAGTTTCGTTAATAGCAACTAACAACGGTGGTTCGAGATTAAGCCTAATCTTTCGTGCGATGCAACACGGTTTTGGTTTCGAGTCTTTACGTTACCATGGCAACCAGGAAACCATAAACTGAGAGAGGCGGGCTTATTATTGTTTCGTGTTTCGTGCTTTCGTGTTTCGTCTGATGTCAATATCGGTTTATAATACCGCTTGGCCTTGATACGACGATTTCAGGTTTCATATTCGGGATTCCCATCGCTAGTGTAGACGCCACTTTAGTTGCCATGTTGAACTGAATAATCGCCAAGCATTCTTTTTTTCAATGAACTAACGTGTGTCGTTAATGGCATCCTTTTGTTTTTTATGGTGGCGTTTGTTCCTGTAGTGGTTAAATGCAACGGTCAAATGATACTGTTTCATTGAGTTAAGTCGAAAAAGATTATTAGCTAGAAAGAAGCAACCAAAATTTAATTTGCCGTGTTTTTTGACAGGGAATTTTTATTCCCTGCCCACAATATTACCCTTGTTGCAACCAGAGCCTTTAATTTACCAGGCCAATATTGTGTTTACGACGTTTCTAGCATAAGTGCGCTTACAAGTTTACCTAAACTTGGTTTATTAGCAAATACATTGTATGGTCTATTTTAAACAATGCTGACGTTAAAACTGGCACAAACTGTCAGTTGCGCTTGGACGTGTTTCAACTGTTAAGTCTTGTTTAAACTTGCTGGCTGTAGACTGATTGTGACGACAACAACCCCTGCACTTCAATAATGGGTACACTTCTGTAACACTTTGTATGATAATTTCAACCCATTGTAGTATTACTTTCTCACGCTCAGGCTTACTTCTTTTTCCTACCTCTTCACCCCTGTTTCGCCGTTTTTTTTCCTATTGGCTGAGCGGTTGGGCCCTACATTGCTAATTTCAAGGGGTGAAAAGGATGAAGAGTAAAAGCCTTTGCGTGACGGGGTTCCCTATTCAAGAGAAGAACTGTGAATAAATCAACCATCTAATTTCGGACCAACAAACTCAAACTTGTGTCCGCCTCCATATTTATTACGTACAGCATGTTGTCAGACTAAGGCCCTCCTTTTCGGTCCATCCCCAGCGGCCTCTATTAAGAAAACATCTCGATGTCTGAATGTGTGGGTCCGCTCCAACCGTGTGTCACCAATACCAGAGGTTCGTGGATCGGATTTTACACGCTCAGGCATCCATCCCTCCTTACGTGGTAGCAGACAATAAAAGGAGCGATAGCCTATGTCTCGTATGCTGTTAGACCGCCTATACCCTTTTTGTCGTCACACTCAGTCTAGAAACCGAGATACGGAAAATGGCAGATCAATGGCCTATGATGTAAGATGATAATGCAAGAACGACGAGACACAAGCCACTTCATAAGGACATCATCCTACTGACGGGTCCGAAAAAGCATAAACCATGGAAGGATCAAGAAAATTTCCCGTCATCAGCGACTAATGAACTTGTGCAACAGGCTCCGAACCCATACCAAGCCAACATCGCAAGAGTAGAAACTCAACATAGACGCGATGGACAGGACACGGCAGGGCTCAATGCAAACCATATTGCCTTCCTACGCCAACCCCACCATGCGTTTGGACTGACAACTAATTATAACCACCGCCCTAACAACCGTTTTAGTGGTCAGGCGATGAGTAACGGAGGTAACCATTCCCCTTATACAGAAACTTCCCCCATAGCTTCAAATGACGGGGTAAGTGTACCAAAACATTTTATTACCATGACTCATGATTCTGGCTGTTCGTTGGTGTTAGTGCAAGAATGTTACAAAACCATTGACAGATCGCAATGTCCTAGGGTTAAAATATCATTAGCACCCGAGGGTGCATCCGCAATAGGAGTGTTGGTCGGCGACATCAAAGTCACGAGGTACAACAGATACGGCAAATGTTTACGCCAACCAATAATAATTAGAAATGTTGTAGAAATGCCGTCTGCATCCCATAATTTGATGTCGGCCTCCAGACTAATAAATGATAGTGTAAATAGCAATTTACGTATCCAAGGCGTGAACATGCGCCAAGCTAAAAACCACATAGGTTAGTAATGTTCGGCCAGCGCCGAGATCATGTGTTTACAATAAACCTGTATATCGACACTACATATGATATTCATGGTAAGACGGTAGACCGTGAGGTTCGCAAAGCCGAATCCCAAGGCCTTACCTATATTATTTTTGGTTATCCCCACGAACAAATAGCATGTACTAGTTTTGAAAGTGTGCAAGTTTGTAAACAATTAGTGCAACCAAATTCTTCCTCTGTACAGAGTAGCATTAACCATGTAGCGCCCACAACTTTAAATTGGCAGGCTCCAATTTATCAATGTAGATCACTTAGTCATGATAATCAAAATAACCCAAAAAATGAACTCCCCTTTTCTCCACAATGTGACAAGATATCATGTCAAACACAAACTGAAAACGTTGAAATCTACCCCCAAACTTCTCTTATTGTGGATAAAGAAAGTGGCTTCCCTAATCAAACTTTCTCACCAAATGTAACGTCTCCACGGATCACCGTTCATGATTCGCAAAAACCTAACCTAAGCCTAAGTGAAAGCCACTTACCAGTTAACCAAGACTTGACCCACAATTCTGATGATACTAAGCCTTTGCCTATTATTACGAACCTTCCCGAAGTTCATCGCAACCTCCCTCTTGCGAAAATGTGCAACAATGTACCAATATCCCACCAGAGTTATTAGAGAATATTATAACACAAACCTCTAGTTGTAGTCACTGCACTCCTATCCCGGCGCCTAGCCATTCTCAGTACGAGCAAATAGACACCTTGGAAACCCATATTGCTCATAATACCTGTCCCGATTAACCGCCTCGTGATATCACCACTTTTGTAAGGCTAAATGTTGAAAATCCTGAAAACCCTGATTTTAACGACTGTAACTCCCTCTCTGATGTAAGTTGGGGTGACATTAAGTATGATAATCCTCAGAATCATGATGAATAATTAGTGGGGGAGCAGGAAAATGTTTTCTTAACTGATGAGAACGGTGTTAGCAACGAAACCCATGAAAACATTAAAGGAATCGTTTATGATCAACCATGCCCTATTGAGGGAAGTACAAGGCCTATTAAACATGAAAATATACCCAAATTAGAGGGGGATATGTCTTTGGCTGTAAGTAATATGCTCCAATCACTAGCTCTTAACCCTTCTGCAGGTTGTTACCACAGTTCAGGTGGGTACAACCACCCGCCTTCTGAAGACACTCCCGCCGGGTACGGTGGCCCCAGTTCCGATCCGTGGGACCAAAGCTGGTTTATGATAGATGATGATAGTTATCCTCAGCCGCCTGTGTCTAGCTCTATCGCCCATGTCTCTCTTCAAGTTAACCCCAGCCTGATTACCGGTAATTATGATACGGTCCTGACCAATGATGGCTGGTGTGCCTGCGGAGCTGGTGTTACCTCTGGAGACACCCTACCTAGTACTTATAGGGAATGCCAACTTAGTCTCGATGCCGACGCCTGGAATGAAGCCATGCGACAGGAAATAAACTCATTGGAGGAGATGAATGTCTGGGAGGTGGTGGAGAGACCTCCTAACGTTAGGGTTATGAACTCGAAGTGGGTTTATAGCAAAAAATATGATAAATTCGGCAAGCTTCAGAAATTTAAAGCCAGATTCGTCGCCTGCGGGAATTCTGCTCGGCCGGGGGTTGATTTTGGACATTTTTCTTCGCCGGTAATGCGGATTGCCACTTTACGCTTCCTCTTTGCCCTCACCGCCGCCAGGGGTTATGCCTTCAGGACAATAGACATAAAAACAGCCTACTTACACGGTGAAATTGATAGGGTTATTTACCTGCGCCCACCAGGGGGCTACCTCAAGAGCCGTACCGATGGGAGACCTGACCCGAGGGGTGTGTAGGCTAACCAAATCTCTTTATGGGCTAAAACAGGCGGGGAGGAGATGGTTTTGCAAGATGAGGGAGACGATGACCCTATGTGAATTTTCCCAAAGTCATTGGGACCCCTGTCTCTTCTATCGTGCCCAGGGCGGGGACTTAGTGGCGCTCGGAATTCACATCGACGATATGTTCCTGTCTGGCCCCGATGCACTGATTGATAGAAGCTGTGCCTCCATTATCCGGTATTTCACTTTGGTAGAAACTATGAACACCCTATACTTAGGGTTATTGATTGAGAGCTCTCCATCCGGCCTGTATGTCTCACAAACTGCTTATATTGACAAAATTCTTAGTAGTTTCCGACTAGAAGACTGTAATGTTGTAGGAAGCCCCTCGCTCACCACCCAGAACATTGACGAGTGTCAAGACTCACCGGCTTTTGATGTTACAACTTACCAGTCACTTATCGGGTCATTAATGTATCTTGTATTCGGCACTAGACCCGACATAAGCTTTAGCATCATAAATTTGTCCAGGTATAACACCACTCCGAAAGAAATTCATTGGACAGCTGCTAAACGCATCGTCAGATATTTGAAGGGCACCAGGTCATTTAAACTCTTTTACCCGTCTCAAAAGGAATTGAAATTGGAAGGCTACTCAAACGCTACTTGGTCAGTAACCAAAGGTAGTAGTGGATTCTCCGGGCACATGATTAGACTCGGGGGAGGACTGATTGTTTGGAAGACTATCAAGCAGAAAACCATCGCACTTAGCAGTTGTGAATCCGAATTAATCGCCCTCACTGAGTGTGCTCGGGATGTTGTTTGGATCAGCGGCCTCCTGGGAAAACTTCTCCAGATGCAGGAGAGACCCCATCTCATCCACACTGACAGCCGTTCGGCCATTGACCTCATCATGAGTCTGACTGCTAGTACCAGATCAAGGTATTACGCCCGTAAAATCTAGGTATCTTAGAGACCTGGTAGAACGTCATCTGATAGAGTTGGCCTACATGCCCAGCACTCATTTAGTAGCTGATCTTCTTACGCGAGTGGTTTCAGCAGATAAACTAAAGCTTTTCCTTGACCAATTTAACCTTCGAGGTCTTCCCCCTTGACGTGGGACCCCGGTGTGTGTAGCTATGGAAACTACACGCACAAACCCATTTGATCCAAACTACTAACTTAAAATAATCCTTGTAACATAGTCAATAAGTATCACTTGTTGGTCCGGGTGACCTAAAACAACTCTTAAAAGCCTTAAAGAACTAGATTTTATTAATTAAACTCCCTGTTGAGTTAGTGTTGTGTATGCAAACGTGTGATGCCTTATTTGCAATTCGCATTAGTTTTTGTAAAACATCACATGTAAGTGCTGTTATTCTTTGTCCCGTCTTCTCTCAACTTCTGCTAGATCCGGAGGGGGCGTGACAGGGAATTTTTATTCCCTGCCCACAATATTACCCTTGTTGCAACCAGAGCCTTTAATTTCCCAGGCCAATATTGTGTTTACGACGTTTCTAGCATAAGTGGGCTTACAAGTTTACCTAACATTGGTTTATTAGCAAATACATTGTATCGTCTATTTTAAACAATGCTGACGTTAAAACTGGCACAAACTGTCAGTTGCGCTTGGACGTGTTTCAACTGTTAAGTCTTGTTTAAACTTGCTGGCTTTAGACTGATTGTGACGACAACAACCCCTGTACTTCAATAATGGCTACACTTCTGTAACACTTTGTATGATAATTTCAACCCATTGTAGTACTACTTTCTCACGCTCAGGCTTACTTCTTTTTCCTACCTCTTCACCCCTGTTTCGCCGTTTTTTTTTTCTCTGCAACTCGTCCGTTTTGAGAGGTTGTTAGGCTGTGGCTCGCCATCTTGGAAAAGAATGAAAGGGCCTAAGGTATTCTAACCCGAACTGATTTTACTTCATCCAGGGATTGACTGCAGTCCTCGGTTACTAACACTTCAGACTGTGAGTAATGTAATCTGCTTAGAGAATCCCTTTGATTATACTTGAAACTCGCTCATCACTCTCGTATGGTGAATGAAGATTTAAGGCTTCTTCCCAATGAATACTGTATTGGCTGAGCCGTTGGGCCCTACATTGCTAATTTCAAGGGGTGAAAAGGATGAAGAGTAAAAGCCTTTGCGTGACGGGGTTCCATATTCAAGAGAAGAACTGTGAATAAATCAACCATCTAATTTGGGACCAACAAACTCAAACTTGTGTCCGCCTCCATATTTATTACGTACAGCATGTTGCCGGACTAAGGCCCTCCTTTTCGGTCCATCCCCAGAGGCCTCTATTAAGAAAAAATCTCGATGTCTGAATGTGTGGGTCCGCTCCAGCCGTGCGTCACCAATACTAGAGGTTCGTGGATCGGATTTTACATGCTCAGGCATCCATCCCTCTTTATTTTTTGAAGTTCACTTGACTACCATTAGCATGTGTATGCTTTGTCGGAATTCCTTAACTATTTACGACTTCAAATTTACAATGGTGAGTGTTAGATATTAATTCGAAAATTTTAAAATTTCTTCAGTAATAATTGTTCGATTTACGTCAAATTTTGGCTCAGCAATACTTTTGGGGGTATAAAGCGTTGTACGAAATTTCATTTCAATCCGACCTTTCGTTTGGGCTCCACCCAGACTATAAAAGTGCAACCAACGGACCAACAGACCAACGGACCAACGGACCAACCAACCAACATTTTGCAATTTGGTGTCCGATATAGGCTACGCTTCGCTTGCTCGCTCCGCCACTAATGCAATATTTTTACGTTAAACGTCAAGTTAAACGTGATGTTTAAATGACAGATACGAGACACAAAAATTCGTAAAAGATTACTCACCAAAAAGTTCCTCGGTGTTTTGGTGAATGATCTGATACGAATTTTGTCCGTCAATTGTTGTTTTTTGACCCTTTGCCCTTTTGCTGCTCTTCTGCTATAGTAGGTGGGCCTATTTCAAGGTGTACAAATCAGTGAACACTTATTCGCACGAGTAAGAGCCAGTAGAAACAAAAATCTATACCTTATAAGCCCTGATCCCAAAGTTCTATGTCCCGTTTCCCATGTCCCGCCTACCAACAATCACTAAACTACAATTACTTTAAATCTGCAATGCACGAGGCTAATCATTGCTGAGTTCCAAAGTGGCCGGAAACAATATGACCCCTGTATATCGCCTACGTGTAACAGTCACTTTACATCGGCGGTGCACGAGCCTAATCATTGCTATGCTGTCTGTTTCATAAATAAAACAACGTGTCCTAACAATTTCTTTTCGCTGGTTACACCGGAGGCGTGTATCGCGTTTGCGTAATTTGCGCGTGTGAATTTTTAACGAGTTTCGGTAATCCTTTTAATTTAATCTTCCAGCAGTTTATGCATCGTTTAAAAATTATATATGGCTGTCTAATAAAGGCTGACTGAGCGAGTGAACCTGTCTTTGTATTTTTATGCATTTGCCAGACCAGCCATGCCAGCCCCAGCTGCATTATGCACAAATTGCCACTATATACAGACAGATTTGCTCACTCAATCAACGTTTATTAGCCACCAAAAAATAATCACTTAATAGATGCATAAACTGCTGGCATAAACCGCTGGAGGATTAAATTAAAGGATTAGTTAATCTCGGTTAAATATTCAAAACGCTCCGGCGAAAAATAATTGTTTCAACGATACTTGAGCATGCTCATTGAGTGAGCGAAGCAAACAAAAATCAACGTTTATTAGCCAGTACACACAAAAAAACACAGACGGGATACAAGCCTACAGGAACAAGCATATTAGACAGCAAACTATTCCCAGTTTACAAACGGTGCATCAAACACCACCTGTGCGCTCAAGATCGTATTGTTTTTTTTTTATGAAACAGCCAGCCTAGCTGGGCTGGCAATTCTAGTAAGCATTATAGGGACAAACTTTAAAATCTATTTTACCTTTTTTTGTAGTAAAAGGTTTGTTTTGCCTAAATGTAATTAGTGAAAAAATACCCAATAAAAAAAAACAACCAGGACGTATGTTCCATGATACAACCTCTGTGCTTTTAATATACAAAACCCGTTCAGCATCATTAACCTTTCAGTTATGCATCTGGAATAAACATCCAAAATAAGGCTTTCTTATTTTACATAAAATAAATTAAAAATACTGTCTATAGACAATATTGTCATGAGTGCATTAAACCAAAAAGTAGAAAGTGGTGGTGATGAGAGGGGGAGTTCTTTTACGGAGCTTCGCTAAAAATTGCGATAAGACTGATGCGGTAAAACGCCTAATTTTGAAACCTGGTATTCCCAGGCTTTAAATCATGACATTTTAAACGAAAAATTATGAAGGGAAATTAGAGGTGTGAACTTCCCGGAATAATTCGGACGCCAGTAAATTACTTCATTATTCACACAACTTTATTCTTCTTTGGTTTTACCGAATTGTGAACATTCGTAAAAAGGACGGTAAAGGCTGTTTGCCTTTCGTCTTAACTCCCGGACAACCAGAGCAGCAATACCACAATGGCAAAGCAACAATAAAGATGCAACCTCAACCAACACTATCAACAACAATACACATTGCCGTGATATATCCCGTGCCATCTCCAGATATAACTTTTACATTGACCAGTAGCATTCAATTCAATGTTAAATAGCAAAGAAAGTTCATAAACCGACTAAAATAGACATCACTTATAGTAAGACGATATTATTTTAAGCTACGTCTGGAGTCACTTACATTTGTCGTGACTGCATAAATTGGTTTCATGACCAATGCATGAAAACTTTAAAACAAGTGTCATAAAACCTGAACTACTATAATAATTGAATAAATTACGGGGAATAATATACATAATCAGTTTAAACTAAAATGATTGTGCATCACAACTGTCAACTTTGATCCCGCAACGTTTTTTGTTAGCGGATCAGAAGGCATATCTGACGTTGGACAAAAGGTAAGTTCTATATTCCTTTTCAGCACTTCGTCCCTGATGTAGTTTACTCTACGCAAATAGTGGCACGATTGAGCGCTTCCGCCACTCACTATCAAGTCAATCCCAGATCTAGAATTCGTGTATATTGGAATGGGATAAATCAACAGAGTTGGACATAATTCAGACAGTAATTCTAGAATAGACATACGTTCTTTAACCGCATCTCCCATAGCCATAATTTAGGCTTTACAGCTGGAATGTGAAACTAAGCTTTGCGTTTTACTAGACCAGACTATGGGCAGACTGCCTAGGCTAATGAGTATTCCCGAAATACCCTTACTACCAGAAACTGAATCCTACGAAGCATCACAGTATACTCATAACGGACCTATCTTGTTTCTGGCATAAACAATTTTGCGATCTTTTGTCCCTTTTAAATAATGTCAAATGCGCTTTTAGGCAGTATAATGTGGCACTCTAGGGTTCCCAGATTTTCGTGGTAGTTGAGCTACATTAAAGAGAATGTCAGGTCTTGATTGAATGGCTAGGAACATTAGTGTTCTCAACATTTCCAAATAAGTTGTTTTGTTAACCGGATCAGAGGTAGAACACTCATCTAATATCTTTAACGAGGTGGATACCGTTTTTACAGGATTTGCATCCTCAAGGCCAAAAGATATAAGCATGGATTGGAAGTATTTTGAGTTAGACAGGGAAATAGATCCGGGTATATGTTCTATCTCGTACCAGATGTATTTTTGTCCTTCAACTTCAACTATTTCTAGATGCTTACGCAAGCTAGTTAGGAATTGATCATAAACTTGTTTAGACCTAACATATAATCAGCTTGTCGTCTACAAATAGGCAGAGGAGTAGCAGGCTATCACCGGACTTTTGAACAAACAAACACACTAGGGTCGTACTGTGATTTGATTAGTCCTAGACGGATAATAATGTACTAACACACTGGTACCAGTTTCTTCCGGATTCTGCTAAGCCATAGAAGGATTTGTTTAATAAGCAGACAAGTTCTTGTCCTTCTGCCCCCACTGGAAAATCCAGGAAGCTGCCGTAAATACACAATGCAACAAAATTTGTCCAAACAAGTACGCTGTAACCGTGTCTAGGTAGTATAGGTTGTGCTGGAAATGGACAGATAAGACAAACGGAGGAGGTACGCACAGTAATTGGTGAGATAGTCTTCTCTGTTTTCATTCCGGGCTGCGGCAACTAGACGGGCCTTGAGTTTTCATAACGATCCGTCTGGATTGGTCTTGCAGGCAAATACCCATTTCGAATGGATGACCTTTGAACCGGGTGGTCGAGGGACAAGTGTCCAGACTTTATGTGATGTCATAGAGTTTAATTCGGAATTCGTAGCATTGGTCCAACCTGGAGCGTCAGGAGAGTCCATCGCTTCCTTGAATGTGTGCGGTGTTGGAACTGAGGTAAGAGTCGTGATGTGAAGTAGGAATGCCGTAGGTTCGACAGGATCGTAATCATCATCGTCAGAGTCCAACTATGAGTCTGTGAGAGAGTTGGTGTGTGTGGGTGGTGCATTAGCTGCTGCATGTCGTTGGTCCATGACGACTTTAGTTGTCCCTGGACCTTGACAGCTACGAATGGGAGAGTCATGATTTATATCGATTTGCATTGCCACAAAAAAACTCTTATTTTTGCGCCAAGAAGTATGGAAATACACGTATAGAATAATCATCGATGAGCAAGAGGAAATAATAAGCATTTCGGTATGTTGGTTCACGAACGGGGCCAGTAAGATCGGCGTGCAGGACCTGTAGATCATGGGTACTGGTTATAGATGCAGTACATGTGAAGGAGAGTCGCTTGCTTTTCGTACGTATGCAAGTATCACATGGTAAGTCAAATGTTGGTTTCCCAAAATGTACACCAGTCAGTAGAGAATATTTGACAATAATATCTAAAACAGCTGGGGATGGATGTCCAAGACGTTCGTGCCATAGGCGATGCAAGGGAATGTGAGTGTTTAAAATAATTTGTGTAAGGAGTAAGAGTTCGTGTAGACCAAAATAGGCGAACATTTAAAACTCCCGAGGCCGTGAATCTTAACCCTTGCACCACCCATGTGAACAATATGTAGAAAGTAACTTGACCCAGCGCCTTGGAAATTACGTGGAAATCACACATCGTTTATATTTCGTGACATTCGGGATAGTTTACAACTGTCGATAGTGGGACCGACTTACATGAAGGAAACATCAATCAATTGAAAAATGCATCGAGCCAAAAGGGGAAAAGTACTAAAAAACACAGTCTCTAACACAGTTCTAATGCCTAACTCCTGCATTCCGAAAAACCGATCATGGCGAAAAATATTTACAGACACTAATAGACGACACGGATAAACTTACAGTTTGGCATCTTGAATCTAATCTCACACATTACCCAATATCAGCGGTGGTCGGTCAAATCATCAAACACAAGTAAACAAGAGTAAACGACATCAACACAAGTACAAGTTCATCACGGTATCACTGTCCAGCTCAGCACCCAAAAACAAAAACGTCAATACACAGACTCGGTCAAAAGGGAAGAGCAAAGAAAAAAGAAAGATTAAAACCCAACACTAACATGGTACTCAATATACACAAAGAACATGACGTAATAACTATTGACATTGCGTACTTACGTCACATTACCAAACCTGACATGTCAACACGGCATAAAGAAAAAAAACTGCTGAAAGAACATCAGCCCCAGGCACAGCCATGGGTTAAATGCACATCGGGTTGTGACACACCAGTTACAAAAACCATCACCCCACCGGCGCATCACACCCGGCCACGCTCCTGCCACAATCATGAGGACAGTGAAGAGCACCTGACATTAAACATCGCGGTCTCGGCTAATAAATACCGAAGCACTGGCCCAAACAAGTTACAAACAATCCGCCAAACAAGAAGTCCAAAAATGACCCTCTGAACACCTAAAGGAAAGAACCCCCAGCAATTAACCGCGTAATGGCCATTACACAAACACGAGGCACGTTCCCGTTTCCGCAAAGACAAGGAAAAAACGCGACACACAACCACCTCTGTAATTCATAGAGCGGTTCCTTATACCCCCCCCCCCCCGCAAATAACCTTAATCCCAAGAGAGGTAGCAGAGGGGTGGCATCGATCCGAAATGGACCTGCCACCTTTTACGCCTAAGTTATGCCTTCAATTGTACATCAAATACAACTCAGGAAATTCAACATTGCTTTCAATAAAATAAAACACTTCGGAAGGTAAATTATTTCACCTCAACACCAGATGGTTTGGGGGAACAAAGAGACTTTTTAAATGCCACAAAAAAAGACATTATTAATATTTTAATACCATTAGTAATAGCTTAACACAGGTTAGGAAGGTTATTACCCCCAGAAACGAAAAGCCAAATCAGTAGGACGCACACAGGAAGTCCCAGTAACGTGGGTTGGCCACAGGTTAGTAATAAATATGGGTCAATAATATTTCAAGAGAAAGGTGAGAACTCCAACAAAGCAATAATAAACATTTCATACTCTTAACATCAACGGGTAATACTCCAGAGCCCTATCCCAAATCCCATTGGGGAACGACTCAATATCTCAACGCCATCGTCAATTAAGCAGAACCAATCCCAAAATGCCTCGAGGCGTTTCAAAGAACAACCCTTTGTTAAGATATAGGCGGGTAATTCGTCCCCTGGTTTGTAACATAGTACCACAAAACCAGTAATCACATATCCCGCATGTACCAGATTTTCCGTGCATAGTGCTTTGAACGTGCAGTACAAATTAAGTTATTGACCAGTGCCATCACAGACTGACGATACATTCCGACTGCTACAGGGAGGTCCCACGGAAAAACATCAATCTCCTGCAGCAGGTCAACGACCCAAGTCACATCTCTCACGCATTCCACCAGGGCTATTATCTCAGCCTAGGCTGAGCTTAGCGTGACCATTTTCTGCTTGAAAGTTTTCCACAAGACGAGTGAACCAAACATTTTAAGAGCATGCCCAGAGAAGCTGCTGGCATCGAAGGTGACATGCCATGAGGCACCTCTACAAGCTTCAACCCCAGTCTTCACATGTGCAGGAAAAAATAGTTTGAGATGTCTTGTGGTCTTCACATACAAGATAACTCTTTTGGCAGACTTCACATGCACCTCTCTCGGTTCGCGTGAAAAGCAGGCAAGAGTGGTTAAGGCAAAACTCACATCAGGCCGTGACCCACTCACAAGATACATCAAGGACCCTATTATTGACTGGTACAGCATGGGAACTGCCAAGGGAAGGCGTCACAGTAGTCAAGGGCCTAGTCCAGATCGAGAGGGCCAGAAGCCTTTTTGCCCCCTGACATATCGTACCTCTCCACCACCTTATCAATATATTAAATACAGATGCAAACCTATTTACGTTGCCTTTTGGACTTATATATCACACTGCCTGAGTGGGGAATCGAACCCAGGACCTTTGAAACCAAGGGCCGAGGTCCTACCGCTGAGCCATACTGACTTGGCCAAAAGGAAATGTACATAGGTAGCATTTAACACGTGCAAATATACATATAAACTTTTCATTCGCCGCCGGATGGATGCTTATTTGCCACGCCATCCTCCAAGTGAAACGAATGGAACACTTAAATGTGAAAAATGCTCATAATAAATGCTGCCTGTGGACGTTTCCTTTTGGCCGTGTCAGTATGGCTCAGCGGTAGGACCTCGGCCTTTGGATTCAAAGGTCCTGGGTTCGATTCCCCGCTCAGGCAGTCTGACATATAAGTCCAAAAGGCAACGTAAATTGGTTTGCATCTGTATTTAGTTATTTCTTGTGAGCCTTTGGCTTTCCCATGTTTTATCAATATATTGGTGCTGGGAGACATACACCCCGGAGGCGCGCTGTTCGAACAGGAGTCCCAGGTACATACTGTTGCTGGTTTCTAAGGTCGTAAAATACTTTCCAATTTTTCTTGTCAGCACGTTGACAGTGACGTCACTCCCCAGCACACAGAAATCATCCACATGAGAAGTAAGAAAGTCAAAAGAGTTGTCTTCCCGGTAGATAAAGAGACACGGGTCGATCGTACACTGCGCCATGCCGCATGACAGCAAAGAATCCCGCAGGTGCTCAACCCATGCCTAGCCTGCGTCTGGCAAACCGTAAAGGAACCTCACCAGCTTACAGACCTTCCCCTCGCTAGTGGAGACCCTTCAGGTGGACGCAAGTAGACGTCGTGTGAACAATACGAGTTCAGGTACGCCTCTGAACATTGTAGGTCCTGAGCGGGTACCCGTAGGATTATGCCACCGCAATGGCCAGACGCAATGTGTCAAACCTCACCATGGGACTTGATTTTAAATCATACGCAAAGCCCGGGCATGCCTGGGACCCACACGCGACCAGTCGAGCCTTGAATTTCTGGAGTGACCCGTCCTTGTTGTACTTTTTGGCATATACCCACTTAGTAAGCAGAACCTTAGCACCAGAAGGCCTGTCCACCAAACGCCAAACACCCAACTGATCTAGGATGTACAACTCATGCTTCATAACCAATTTCCAATCTTCGGCAATATTCAAGCACATGGCTTCACCATAGTGAGAGGGGATGGGTTCGTCCACAACGAAACTATGACACGTCTCTCACCCATCCAACCTTGCTGCCTCATCTATGGATTTGAAATTTTTAACCAGGGAGGAAGTGGAACAACAGGCCTTAGGAAGTTGTTTTACTCCACAGAGTACACAATATTTGGGAGGCGGACCTGTCGCCCTCTTATAAATCCGGCACCTCAATGTGGGGGACCACGGTTACTGTTAGGGCAGCTTTCAACCCCGCGATGACCACTCGAAAGGCAATCTGCGGAAAAAGACAGGGCCCCTAAACTGGGTGTAAAATAATGAATATTATTAACAGACGAGACTCTCCCTCTAGGGGACCGGGAATTGTCCGACGGCAAACCCCACTCTAAGGGTACAATATCAACACTGGCTCCCTCCAAGGGTACACCCTTCGCATCGTCCCCCTCTAAGTGGGGAAGCGGGTTTCGCACCAAAGTCTTACGGACAGTGAACATCCTTGTACATCAAGATAATTCAGGGGAGGTCTACCTAAACTAGAATCCACAGCCGGGCGTCACACAGAGACCAGCAACTAGGCGCGGGTCACACGGACCTCCCGGAGGACTTAAAATTCCTCCTACTACAATCAAAAACAGTGCTTAGGTCCACAGGTTCCATCACCATCTATCTGAAAGGCATGGCACCTCTATGTGGATTAAGAGACCCACAAGGGGATCCATTAGTAGGAAGAATGACGCCATAAACATTGTGGAAATGCTTAACACGATTAGCAAATAGGCTAAGCCGGTACGGCTTCAACCGCTGCCTAAAATAAATCCCCCTGAGTCTCATGTTTCCATTAAACCCTGATTCCACCAACCTGGAGGCTGAAATCAGGTTATTTGTTGCATTAGGGATTTCAACTACATCAGTTAGAGTTATGGGAACACCAAACGGGCGTCCATTTTGATTTACTCTCACCACGCGATACTGGTCGCTATTTATGTCATTTCCGGGACAACGTAGGACATGTACACTCGCGTACGAGTCCAGGCCGAACCTAACGACATTCTAAGCCGGCAGACGACATCCATTAGAGCTGGGACATGCTCCGTCACCTCCTGGGTAGGGAGGCTCCGAGTCCAGCGAGAAGACAACAGAATCTTCTGACGGGAGGACATCTGAATCTAGAGACAGTCCATATGCATAGTAGTCTTGGTCTTGAAGGAGAGCATCACTAGCTGTGTCCAAGGTTGCCACACGAGCTAGACTCGGCGAGGCAATGGTTTGGGGTCTCGGACAGGTAGGTCTCGGCAGACGAGGGAATTGTGGCGGCGCCACTGGCTAAATAAGGGCTGGATGTCCTCGTCCCCCATACTTGTCACAAGAAGTGCCCTGAAAATGAATGGCAGAACGACGATCGCAGCGGGCAACCAATTGTGAAGATGAACCACAAGCGTGCCAGAGCTTCTGAGGACATTGATTACTTTGCATGCTACCTGTGAAAAACTGACCAGAAGCAGGAGCTTGTGAACCAGAAACTGGGCCCGAAGCCCTAGGGAAGTAAAAGGTGGGCGAAGTATCGTTTACAAGGTGCTGACTGGACTGTATCAGCGATGTCTGCACATTGTCCAAAGTACCAAGGCCGGAATGTTACGCAGTACCTCCACAATGGTCCGCAAATGTGTGAAGGGGAGACCTTGGAGTAGGTACAAACAAACTTCAGCCTCATCTATGTTGCGACCTGTAGCTATACAACTTCTGTATAGGCCCCTCATTCTTGTGACGTAGGAAGTAAGTGACTCGTGCTAACTAATCATAACTTTCGCGAGTTGCATAAATAGGTTAGTGACCATGGCTTGGGTCCTAGCCATATGGGTCCATATGGGTCCTAGCCATATGGGTCCATATGGGTCCTAGCCATATGGGTCCTAGTCCCATATGAAGTGGCAATCTGGTCCCATACCGTCCTGGCCGAATGTATGCCTTTAAACTGCAAAAGGAGGTTCGGGGAAATCGTCTTGAAAAGGAAAGATAGGCAAGCGTTATTTTTTGTGTCCCAGATCACTGTGGCAGCCGGGTCGTCAACAGGCCTCACTCCCTGCAAGACAGGCTGTAGCCATTCCTTAGTCCTGGCCATGCACTCAACCTGCACAGACCAAACTTCATACTTGGTTTCCGTAGGTGAGGTATTCCCCTATAGCTGGAAGTGGGGAGGTACTGCACCAAAGGTGGTGTTTGGGCTTGTACGAACCAGTTATAAGTCATCGTTCAACTGAGAAGTGGCAAGGAGCCAAGGAGAAAAAACAGGAAACTGGCCAAAACTACTAAAAAAACGAGGGTAGGAAAGTGTAAAGAGGTGTGTCAGGAAAAACGTGCAAAGGAACGAAAAAAGAGCCAATAAGCGTTCACAGCATAAGAGAAAAAAATCAACGCAGAAACATCGAGGAACGTCGTGTAATACAGTCAAAAGCGGGAGCAAGGGAGAAAAAAACAGGAATAACATTGGTTAAAGGACGAAGAGCAAAAAGGCAAGACCACTTCGAGCCAAGGAACATAATCAAGAATTCGTCGAGTCGCGGACTTGAACAGGATATTAGAAGCACGGCGCATGCCAGCAGGAAGCATTATCGTGTAACTAGCAAGTAAAAAACAGAGCACACGGGAGAAAAACGCACGCATCACTGCAGATCAATTGAGCGCACTAAAATTTGCAAATACACGCAGCATAAATCCGGATAATTGTTCAAAAAACGTGGTAGGTTAGCAGGCCAACAGCAATTATGAAAGTTCGGGCAAACTTTAGTTAGGGGACGAAGTCGACAATGGCGGCCGAAAATTCGAGGCCTTAGACGCATACACAGTGTCAAAAACTGAAGTACCGTGGTATAAAAATAAACAGGTTGACGTAAGGAACCAATGGTACCAATGTGAGTCTTTAAAATAATTTGTGTAAGGAGTAAGAGTTTGTGTAGACTAAAATACGCGAACATTTAAAACTCCCGAGGCCGTGAATCTTCACCCTTGCACCACCCATGTAAACAATATTTAGAAAGTAACTTGACCCAGCGCCTTGGAAATTACGTGGAAATCACTCATCCTTTATATTTCGTGACATTCGGGATAGTATACAATTGTCAATAGTGGGACCTACTTAACATGAAGGAAACATCAATCAATTGAAAAAATGCATCGAGCCAAAAGGGAAAAAGTACCAAAAAACACAGTCTTTAACACAGCTCTAAGGCCTAACACCTGCATTCCGAAAACCGATCATGGCAAAAAATATTTACAGACACGAATAGACGGCACAGATAAACTTACAGTATGGCATCTTGAATCTAAGCTCACACAATCCCAATATCAGCGGTGGTTGGTCCCATCATCAAACATACGTAAACAGGAGTAAACGACATCAATAAAAGTACAAGTTCATCATGGCATCGCCATCCTGCTCAGCACCCAAAAACAAAACATCATTCTACAGACTCGGTCAAAAGAAAGAAGAGAAAAAAAGATTAAAACCCAACACTAACTTGATACTCAATATACACAAAGAACATGATGTAATAACTATTGATATTTGTGTACTTACGTCACATTACCAAACCTGACATGTCAACATGGCGTAAAGAAAAAACACCGCCGAGAGAACATCAGCCCCAGGCACAGCTATGGGTTAAACGTACATCGGATTGTGACACGCCAGTTTACAAAAACCAGCACCCCACAATCATGAGGACAGTGAAGTGCACCTGACGTTAAATGACGCGGCCTCAGCTAATAAATCCCAAAGCACTGGCCCAAACAAGTTTCAAACAAGCCGCTAAACAAGCAGTCCAAAAATGACACTCTGAACACTTAAAGGAAAGAACCCCCAGCAGTTAACCGCGTAACGAGCATTACACACAAACGAGGCGCGTTCCCGTTTCCACGAAGACAAGGAAAAAACGTGCCGAACAATGTACATTCGTAATTGGGTGTAGTACGGAATAGGTTAGGTTGCGATAAAACTGGTTGCGTGCGCAGAGACGGTGGGTTGTTAGGCAGGACAATATCACCATCAAGCTTATAAACGTCATTACTTAGGAGTGGTCCTCCGCCAAGAAGCATATGTCCTTTCAAAAGCTTGAAAGACTGATCTCACTGTAGTACATACACACATTTCCTATCTAACCTAGGGGTTGGCCATAAATTGGCAGCTGCATGTTGTGAATATAGGACGTCCTCCAACTCGAGTGTTAAGTAAGGAGTCTTAATCTTTACAGTTCCTTGGAGGGTTACCAGAATGCTGGCAGCTTTGCTAGCGAGGAAAAATTTTTACCTTTGTGGGGCGTGCCGCGTGCAGCCAATAGACACACGATGTCACGTGGTTCGCGGCACCGCTGTCAAAGGCAAAGTAGGAATTAGTCAGGTAGAACGAGTCACAAGTGTCCTTTAATGTAAGTGCCAAGGTCGTTCCAGGTGGAGGGAGGGAGTGATGGTCAGTCTCATGTCGTGCAGTATAGGTGGAATCAAGAGGGGCAAGGTCTTTGAGGAGGGACTCCTCACCACAAACACTTCCATCAGGTGTCTTGTCATTATCGGCCTCGGTCTCGGTTTCAGCTCGAATGTGGTGTGCACGACATTGGGAATTGTTGCGACCGTGAAGAGTTGGTTTCTTGGAGGGTACACTAGAGGGTATTGACGGAGACTGGTGATTGGTAAACGTATTATGTGTTGCTTGCTCCGTGACGTACTGATTCTTTGCATGGCAGGAATCTTCCGTATGGTGATAATGCCGACACCAGCCGGTTGCGAACCATTGAAGGTCTCGCTGTCGATGGTGTTTTTGTAATGATAGCAGAATCCTTCCGAGCTTACATTCTAGCGTTAGTACGTCTTGGGTGTTTACTAGACAGCAGTTGCAGTAAAGCTGGTGGGGTATGATCATTTGTCCAGGGTGATGTCTGTGAAGCTATACACTGGTGACAATAAGGTGTTGTTCGACTATTTCCAGCGTGGGGTTTCCGTGGATTGAAACCAGGCTCTGCTACCAAATGTTAAGGGAAATCAGAGGTGTGAACTTCCCGGAAGAATTCGGACGCCAGTAAATTACTTCATTATCCGCAACTTTATTCTTCTAGGGTTTTACCCAATTGTGAACATTGGTAAAAAGGACAGTAAAGGATGTTTGCCTTTCGTCCTAACTCTCGGACAACCAGCGAAGCAATACCACAATGGTAAATCAACAATAAAGATGCCACCTCACCCAACATTATTAACAACAATACACATTGCCGTTACATATCCCATGTCAAAAAAGAAAAAAAAGAAACACGACCGAATTTATATGATTTTAATGTGCGAACTGAGAATGCGACATCAATCAAAATAGTGTATGCTAAAAACTAAATAATGAAAAGGTACATGGACGAATAAACATTCCTTCCCCCTCTCCACTTGAAAATATGACAAGTCTGTCCTTCCAGTCCGGATTTTTTTTAATTCTTGCGAGAGGTACAGATCTATGATAGGATCTTGATTTGGGGTTTGTTTAACACCTCTGTAATGTGTGGTGCATTGATAACTCGGACCATTGCACTGTGACTGAGGTTGCCGCTAATGACCTTGCTTTTGACGCTCCATTACATTCCCCTTCCCCTCCCATAGAAAACACACATTCCATAAAAAATACGTATGGGTGGTGAAATATGAAAAACCAGCAACACTACTGTAATAAAAAAAAACCTCCAAAAAATACTCAAGTAGGAGTAGGGTAAAGGGGCCGGCCAATCTGCAGGGGTTTTCTGGAGGGTTGCTCAAAAAGGGTTGCTTTGTGCCATTCTCTGGACTACTGAGGCCCCCTCTCCTTATGAAAAAAATCATGGAAATGTCATGAAAAACTCATAACTATTTAAAGAGGAATTTGGACCAAGAATTTGTCATAACTGACATGAGAGTCAAGACAAATTCATGGTCCAAATTCCTCATTAAACAATAAACAGTCATGAGTTTCTCACGACTGTCATGACATTCATGACAAATTCATGGTCCAAATTCCTCAAACAGTTGTGAGTTTCATTACAGGAGTGTACTATATGACTTTATTCATGACTTTACACATGATTTTTTCGTGACATTTCTATGAACTTAATCAAAATGGTTGAAAAAATATAAAATGCAATGCAAAAAGGTCACCTATTCCCATCAACTACTCCCACTCACCCCAATTTTTTGCCCCACACCCAAAAAAAGATAACCAATTAAACCAAACTCGGTTAAGGCCTACTTGCCAAGCAAAAAGGACTTACTGAAGCAAAAAATACTTACAGAAATAAAATAAAAAACTAAAACTGAAACTTGGGCGCGCTCTTATACAAACAAGTCGTCGTTGGCTAGGCACCCCCCACCCCAAGCTTCAATGCAGTGGTCCATCTACACCATCATAAAATTTGTGTAACTGTTTTTGTTGCTGTAGCAATTATCCATTAATAACCAGGGTAAACAATGAAGTCATTGTTACCAGGGAAATAATGTTATAATTGGGGAAATAATTTAACATTATCAAGGGGCAGATAACCCAGTTTGGGTTTGTGCTTCCTAGATTGTAAAAACAAGCAAACAACATAAAGCTTTCCTTACATTGTTGCGTTGGAAAGTTAAAGATTTGATACGGGGTTTTAAGTTTGGATTACTCCAGCTAATTTGTCTCTCTCATCGTCGTGGGGCAAATGACTTATGTAAGCCACTGCAGCATACAAATTAAAACACCCAAAATCAAAATATCCAAACGAAAACAATTACAAGGCAACCATAAACTTTTCAAGTTAAACATGGCTTAACGAGAGTTAAATAAATATAGATGCTAACCTACAAGTTCAAAAGGCAACGTAAGTAGGTTGGCATCTGTCTTTATTAACTTTTCAAACAGGGCGATTAAGGAATTTATTACGTGATTTATTACTACACGACGTTATGTATATAATTCAACGTTATAAAAACCTAGTAGATTGTTGGACCAAAATTTGAATTTGAATTTGATTTATTACTGAGTTTCAATCCAATAGGATGGACCTAAACAAAAAAACACTACAAGAAAAAACAGAAAGAAATAACAATACTATATTCGTTCCTAACTTTGTATGCTCCACTTTGGATCTCGAAGGCCTTGCACAAACGCGGTTATTAAGGAGCGGCATACTTGTGATTAGTCCTAACGTGGCTTCGCTGCATTTTGAGTCCTATCTGCTAACATATGTGATGGGCACATTGCTCAAAAGCCAGCAAACAATGCTCCTTACTTCTTCGGTTAGTTGGAAATATAACAAACTGAATTAAAATCTCCAACAAAGACGTGCACCATAACCAAACAAAAATCATTCACACACTATAGTTTGTTCCACATTATGTTTGCAGAAAACTGACTGGATGATGCCACTTTTCCGTCCACTATGAGTGCAAAAAACACGTAAATATTCCACTTAGACGGATGTTAACCGTCACCGTTTGCACTCTGAAAAAATGGCTAAGTCCCACAGCAGGTCAAACGGTCGGGGCTCAAAAACTGGTCGTGTAAACTTGATGAAACTCGGTGTGAGGGTAGCCCTCGTCCGTACGCACATTTCAAGCCCAACCACATGTTGTTTCCTGCAAACATAATGTGGAACAATCTATAGATTTGGATTTTGTAACAGGCACGTGAACGAAGCGATGGTAATGCCACTGTGCGTCAAACAGCTTGTTATGACGCCACTTGTAAAAAATCATGACGAAGTCATTGTTTTCTGTAGAAACAGTAAAGAGTACACAGAAGGATATTTCATTCATAAAATGGAAAGACAAGACTGGACACCTGGGCCAAATCCATTCATGGTGTTTTTATTATTTTTTTAATAACCTTTTGAACAAAGTCGATGATGCTAAAGGGGGTTACCATCAGCAGGAAATATAAAGAAATTCTTGTGAAGCCATCTATCGTTAACTGCTTGGAATCGTTAACTGTCCGAAGTGCACGAGAACGTACCAATTTTCACTCACTGTTTAAGGAAGCATGTGGTTTGTTTGTTGTGTTAAAAGAATTGTCTTTTTGCATTCCTTCACCTGCTGCAAGCAAGCACTAAATAAGGCTGCATAGCGCAAAATGGTTCTATTTTGTTTATATTTTCATTCGTTGACAAACCGCCTTTAAGATGGAGTTTGGTCAAATGTAATAATATGAAGAATATACAAATATATCTTTATATATGGAACCGTCAACTTGCCGATTTGCACGGAAATGCATCAAAAGTGCAAATCGTGACTACTTAAAGATAGACTGTTGAAAAGGTTATTAATATTGATTCAAAATTGATTCAAATGATTGGATTAAAACCCAAATGAGTAAAAATAACATTGAAATGACAATTTTTGCTGTATATAGGCAGCCAAAGACGGATAAAAAAAATTTGCTAAAGAAATGAAAAAATTATTAAAAGAGACGAAAGATAAAGATAATGTATGTTTTCTTGGCGATTTCAATATTGACATCTTAAAAAAGGAAAGTAGAGAAAAAAATCAAAACCGATGTGAGACTTATGAAAATAACCGTGCTCAATATGGGTTCGAACACAAAATCACATGGTCACTAGAGAGGAAATAAGCAATAATAAAATAAGCAAATCATGTATTGACCATATCGCACTTAGAACTAAAAAACTGCACAGTATGGGAATTGTAAATCAAACTAAAATTGCTGATCACTATTTGACAGCAATGGTGTGCGGAAATAAGATAAAAATAAATGATGATGAGACGAAAAAAATGAGCAAAAAAATTGTGGAAAAAAATAAAATATTTGAGGAACTTGAAAAATTAAGTGGGAATATTTAAAGCGTCTAAAAACTACTGATGAAATATATATAGAAATTGAAGCATAAATTAAACATATTTATGAAGAAAATACCAAAACAATCAAAAGTCATAAGACAAATAAAGGAAAGGAATGTGAAAAAAAATATTTTAGGAATAGATTTTGGAAAAAAACTAAGAAATATATTCCAGAAAAAATAAACTATGACATAAGGTTAAAAAATAATTATAATAATGAAGCACTAAATATATCTTACAGAATGCACAAAAAATCAGCTAAAGAGAGCATGTATAAGGATCAACAAGATTTTTTAGAAGTAAGATTGAAGCAAGCAAAAAGGATCCTAAATTAACATGGAAAGCTATAAATGAAATAACGGGTAAGAGAAATAACAGTATTGATGATACTATATAAAAAAAACTTTAAACAGATTAACTTAGACAAAATAAGAAATGAATTTAATTTAAATTTTTCAAGTCAAGCTGAAAAATAAAAAAGGGAAATTTTTCACTGGAAAATAATTTTACTGATTTTGGTAATAAGGAAATTAACAAAACTATGTGGGTTGAGAAACCAGATAAACACACTATATTAGAAATGCTGCAAGAAATAAGAGATACCGGTGCAATTGGTGCAGATGAAATTATATTAAAAACATAATTGATACAAAAAATAACAGTGCGGTCTTCTTGGAGATATTAATTGACAAAATTGAAACGGAGGGTTGGCCTGATAAACTAAAAATTCAACAAATCAGACCCATTTACAAAAAAAGGAAAAAAAATGATTACGATAGCTACAGACCAATTTCAATTTTGCATACAATTAATAAAATACGTGAAAAGTTTTTTGCTATTCAAATTTCTGGCTTTATAAATAAATTCTTGATTATTACAAAAAACAATACGGATTTCAAAAGGGAAGGGGAACAACTGAAGCATAAAATTTTAAAATAACACGATTGCCATAGCACTTAATAAGAATGAATATTTTGGTTGCATTTTTATTGATCTTCAAAAATCATTTGATTCCATTAACAGATATATTCTGATTGAAAAAATGAAAAAAAAATGGGTTTAAGAGGCAAAATATATTATATTATTAAAAATTATCTTGAAAATAGAAGATACCCAAAGTTGATAAAGGCATAAGCAAAGAAATTCCAAATAATGATGGTGTGCCACAAGGATCAATATTAGGATCAATTCTCTTCTTATTATATATAAATGATATTGAAAGAATAACCGAAAATATTATTTTGTTCGCAGATTATATTGGTCTTTTTTGTTCTGGAGATAATTATTTACAAACTATGGGTACACTTCAACTGGAATTAGACAAAATACAAGAATGGTGCTGGAGAAACCAGGTCTTTATCAATGAGGACAAAACAATAAATATGGACATTTCTACAGGCACAAAGAAATTTGGCCAGGATGCAAAAATAAAAATGTATGCTGACAATAAAAAAAAATATATAAAATCATGAAGAAAGAACGTAAGATTAAATACTTGGGGTACTGGATTGACAATAAATGGAAACATGAAGATCACGTAGACAACATTACTACAAAAATTAAAAAAAATAATGCCTAAATTATATCAAATAAGAAAGGCAGTAAACGATAGAAATAAAAAATTAATTTACACAGCGTGGATTGAAGCAAATTTACCGTATGCCTACGAAATTAATTGTAATGCTAGCAATACCATGTTAAATAAATTACAAAAATTACAAAATAAAGTACTAAAAGTATTGTTTAAAAAAAATAACATGAAGCAAATAAGAAAAACACATAAAATACTTAATGTAAAAAATCTATGCAATTATACGATAACAATAAGACATTTTTTTCCATTAAAAAATCAGCTTTAAAATCAAAAAGCTAAATCTAAACTTAGAAAAGACCATTTATTCCTTTATGGTCTAATAAATACGGAAAAATGACTACTAAATGACTAATATACTTCTGTGAAAAACTTCAATAATATACCAAACACATTAAAAATAATCAAAGAGTATAATGAACTTAAGTAAAAAATGAAAAACTTTTGGATTAATAATATTGATGGGAATTAATACAGGGGTGAGGAGTTTCAGGGTTAATTTGTTGAAGTTTTAAAAGTGTAAAAAGAGAATTTAAAAACTACTAAATGATTGTTTATGACATAGATTTTGTATTGTTTATGGCACAGAGGGCAACACGGTAATGGGAAGGAGACTTGCCAAATTATGCAAAATACCCATTGTTATTGATTATATATTGATTTATGCAATTGCTAGAAATGTAGCTTTCGTTAACTGATTATGTAATGTAATGTGGCCACAAATAAGTGTTTGTTCATTTCGTGGTATCCTTCTTTCTTTAATAAAATAAATAAATAAATAAATAAATAAAGTATTAGAAAAAATCAAATTTAGCATTGTTTCTGTTTATTTTTTCAAGGTCATGATGTCCTTTGACAGTCATTAAAACCTCATGACGCTACGACATGCATTGATTGACTGGTGGTCATGGATAACCGATGGCTACTATGAAACCTTTAAAGCACCATGACATGGATCATAACTTTTGAGACAATCATAGCATTATCGTGGTAAGAGACCATGACTTCTCCATGATATCCGTAAAATTTTCATCACATTGGCCGTGGCTTTTATTACACCATTACAGAATCATGAAAAACTACCGTGATGTTTCTATGACAATCATGGACGCTGTCATGGTGATACCATGATTCTCATGGCATACTCATGGAATTTTCATGGTTTTCAAAGATACTGCCATGACATTTTTTCGTAAGGGTCCACCCAACTTGCCTTCCCCTTCCTACATAACTGCCCCAACTGAGCAGTTTAACGACCTACATTATGATGTAATGAAACTGCAAGAAGGACGTGTCAATTGTAGTTGTTTGGACAAATTAGGTGGGAAGTTATGAAAAAACTTCAACATTTTATCCATATCTTTGGGGGGGGGGGGCTGTAACGGAAAACGGATGCATTTCCGGACCCATGTTTATAGGACTCTTTAGCCTTACTTTTGATCATAGATTACACCCTGAAAGTTTGGTCATGCCTTTCAGTATTATGAAATCCTTAAAATCCTGTGACAAGCGATGACTTTATAATTTTGCTGGTTTAATTTGTTTGGATTATTTGATTAATGTAAATAAAATGAATTTCTTATTCTTCCCCGCTTGCTTTTGTCAAGAGGCGTGATTTTGTTTAGTCATTATTTGGGCTAATGTTTTGGACACGAACCTAAGTAATTATAGTGGTTGGATTTGTTTGGCCGTGGGTTTGTTTGGTTATCAGTGATACTAATGTGCCTTGTACCCCAACGAAACAAAGGCAGTGCATAGCAAATGCACATTTCTTTAATATCCCTTTCTACTCTGGTTTCACTAGACCCCATGTTCTTCTTCCCCTGGTGCGTGCATCAGGTTTTTCCCGGTGGCATGGCCTCTAGCTGGGTGTGGCGTCAGCCACTTTGTTTTGTCCCTATCTACTTACTATCTGGCGAAACCATAGCGAATGGTATATGCTTGGCAAAATCAGTGGGAAAAGAAGACCCTGTTGAGTTTGAGTCGAGACTACCTTTGTGACGAGCCATGAGAGGTGTAGTATAAAATGGAGACAACAATTTTGAAAATTAAATACCACTACTTTCATAGTTTTGGTGGTACAGAAGTTTAATAACAGAACTTCTAGCGTTAAGCCTGGGGACACTGATTTCACTTGGTGACCTGTTCTGATGACACTGTTAGGTGGGGAGTTTGACTCGGTCGGTACATCTGTCAAATGGTAACCTAGATAGGTGTCCTCAGGCGAGCTCAGCGAGGACAGAAGTAAAAAGGCAAAAGCTGGCATAATCTCGATTTTAGCACAAATATGGACCACAAAACTGTGCTTATCGATAATATTGAATTTAAGAGTTTTAAGTAAGATAAGTCAAAAAAAGTTACAGTAGGGGTAACTGGTTTTTGGTGGCCAAGCATTCATGGCGACGTTTCATTTTGATCTTCGGATGTCTGCTCTTCCTATCATTGCAAAGCTGAATTTTCACACCACTAACAGGGAATGTAAGCTGGGTTTAGACTGTCATGACACAAGGTTAGTTTTACCCTACTGATGACTCGTCATAGTGATGGTAATTGTACTGTCGTGTCGTCACTTGTGTCACTGACAAGTTAGTCTAATCCCTAGCTGTGAACCCACCCACTGAAGCTAGGGATATTAACACACACTATCATAGCTAAGAGTGTGCCATACCATCAACATATCTCTTGCCACACCTAATGCTGTAGTTTGATACTGCCACACTGTCATGTGACTAGCTCTAATATGTGGCACAATGCAATGTTATAAGAAGTCACGTTGCCATGAATTAAAGTCCACAATTTGCTAGCCCACAATGTGTATGCATCCAGTCATTCTAGTCTAGGTTAAGAACCCACAGGTATGCTTGCCACCAACACACATTACAGTAATCCCGCTCAGTACGAGATGTGCTTGGCCAAGCAGCATGTGATGCAAAGCAACCATCCGTGAGAATATGACTGACTCTTAGTCAGAATCCCGCCTAGACACAGCAATTTTATCATTCGCATTTTAAGAGAGGTTTTGTTAGGTGGTATGGAGATAGAGGGAGAACCCTTGGCCCCACGCTGGCTGCCTCCATTGAAAGCGGCCACTTTTCCCGGGTAACCGAGTCACTCGTCAGCCAGTCAGGCCGCGATAACTATCGTGTGCCCTGAACGTGGAGGTGCCAAATCATCCGCAGATGACATACATGCCGGTCGTGGTGTCGTACTTACTAGCGCAGCTACCACACTGTCATCTATTGAGACTCATCTTTCGACTGGAAATTGGCCAGCATCAGACTGACTGTTCTCCCAATGCCAGCATCTGGTATACCAAGGTTGGTTTTTTCTGAAGCTCTAATGGTTATGGGTAACATCTATACCATCATTCTGTTAGAAACTAAGTCTTACAACCCTTCCTTTCTGAGACACACACAACCCTTCCAGTCTCAAACTGACCAAGAAGCCAGACGCCACAGGGTTGTGGGACTTAGTCTCTGACAGAGTGGTGTTCGCCATTGGTGCTTGAGAGAAAAAGCCAAAGTTCCACAACCCTTCTTTTCCAAGTCTACGCCCCCAACTAACTAGCCAGAACCCAGAATGCTGGGTTTGGTTTTTTTGTCCGAGGTACAAATGGTGATGATAGATGTCCGCACCACACAACGTGTACCTAAGTCCCAAATAACTAGCTAGAACCCAGAATGCTGGGTCTGGCTTTTTCTCTGAGGATAATCACAAAACACCTCAACACAGTCATCACAACAGCATCCGCCTGTAACTGATGTTGGCATCAAGAAAACCAGATTCTGAACACTGCACGCGCTGGGCTCAACAAGAGAGACCTCTGCAGGTGATTGGTTACGGTACAGCCTTATGTAAAGTCACGTGCCACTGAGGCCAGCATGGTGTTTGGCATCTGAGATGTGGGGCAAGACGGACAATCCAACGCTTCGCTCCTAGACATGCTGCTTCTAGCCAAAAAAAACCCAAATGGCTGAAAAATACATGGGAAAGCAATGGCTTGAGGTTAGTGGGATGAAAAATTATATTTCCAAGGGAAAAGCCGATCAATGGATATGTTAGCTAGCTTCTCATCTCATGTTCCTAAATTAGCATTGCCAAACCATTATACCTCGAAATAAGTTCCCTAAAACCTGAGGAAATATTCACACATAATTTTTGAAGCTGTTTTTAGAATATCCATAAAAAATTATGAAATAGCCAAACCATTCAATAATTTTTGCAATTTATTTTCAAAAATTGACTTTAAAAATTCAAGTTTTTTGCTTTCCCTATTGAGCATTTGTTCAAATTAATTTTTTTTATGCAGTGTTTCACGCATTTGCCTTGAATACTGTATTTTTTACTTCATCCACCTAAGACCCATTCTATTTAAATTCTGACTTTGTTTTGGAACCTAAAATGCCTATTATGACAACCGTAAGCATTACTGCCTACTGCAAGAACACTTGAAGTACCACTAGATTCTAGAAAAAAGCAATTTCCTCCAAAGTCACTTCCAGTGTGACGTTGTCTGAAATGTCAGCCCTTACACTCCTATCCTCTCTAGGAGGTTGCTTGTTTGGAAAAGAGGAGGTTATGTCGTCGGGTACTTGACCTACGGGACAACTACATGATGCATTTTTATGTGGAAGCTTACAGAGAAAGGACCGAAAGGAAGGCTATGACGTACCCTAAACGAATTTTTTTTCAACTTTTTGATACTGCTCATATTTTCTTGATATCTATGTGTAAATAAAAAAACTTATGCTACCAAATCAGTTTGCTTCAATCCTTCGATGTGTAGAACAAATTTGTGCCATAATTACAGCAGTGTATGGTGTGGAAACAGGTGTCTAAAACACATTCTTGTTGTATTCTTATAATACAATCACGTATTGAATACAATCATGTATTGAATCATGTATTGAACAGGTTTATGTTATTTTATTTTGAACTACTTTTTAAGGCTATGCATATTATACTACCACCCAGTACGGATGTGTATCTAACCTAACATATTTCACATGCTAAACTAAGTATTATCCTAACTACTAGGAAAGGAAACAACGGGTGTTGACGATTGGTAACAAGCACATATTAATATGAACGTACAGACTTTTATAACCTTTAGCTGTCATGTGATACAATACTGAGTGGCCGTTATCACAGCGATGATGGATCAATCACGCAACCACAATATAAGTACCAGGCTAAGTAAGGTGGTAACTAATGAACAATGCTTTGAATTTATACTGATTTTACTATTACTAACCACCAAAATATCAAGATGGTCTACAAAAATTCATCATAATTCAGCCATCTGTAGAATTATTTAACGTTTTCCAAAACATACAACAAACCTGAATCAGCAATACCACTGTAATGATCTCAACAAGCAACCAAACCTAGCCATTTGCTTTTTATTCGTACATTGAAATCAACTTTCACAATCTCAAACAAAATATCAATCAATCCTTGAAGTTATTGGCCGAATAAACAAATCCAGAAGCTAGCAATTGAAATTTTCAACTCTTTAATTGGAAATCGTGTCGTCGGGATAGCTTACATTAGGCTACAGTAACTTCCGGCGAAATCTTTCCAAGATGGCGCTACCAGTGATTTTCTTCTCCATTTCTGTCGCTTCCCCATTTGCTCCAGAAGTAGCAGTTTTTCTTAAGAGAAAATAGAGAATAACAAAAAAAAACAATAATAAACAATTTGCAGCACTTCTCTTTAAAAAGTCTGTCAATTAAAACTACATATAACTATTTACTGGCATATGTTTCTCTTACTCAGAACGAGTTACAATGAACCTTTATTTATGAAGTTACAGTCAACTAGTTTACAAACATTAAATTGGACGTTACTTGCTCGCACGTAAAACCATGGTCAACATTAAATTTAATTTTTGTACTAAAATGACTAAGGTGAGCACACGTAAAACAAGGACGAACAAAAACATTACAACCTGTTACCTGTACCATAAACCTCAGGTTATTTTTTATTACACTGGGGGTGAAATGCAAACCAGTTCAGTTAACGATCTGAAGCTTAGAAAAATGTACAATTAGATAATTTTATCGAAATTGAACAGAATGCAATTAGAGGTCTAATTTAATACGTTTAACTGTTTTTGCTTATTGCTGCGTTTTGCAAGCGGAATTTAACGACTTATATATAATATAATATATAATATAAGTTTGCTGCAAATGCAACCGGATTGGCAAGGACCTGGTGGCCACTGACTGCCATCCGAAGTTAAAAAAAATAAATAAATTTTAAATTACAAAAGTAAAGTTTGAAACGAAGACGATGGCTCGGCTGCAGAGGATGGGTTGATGGTATTGGCTTTGGGTCACGAATGCCTTACCAACAAGGTTAGACCTACCAGGGACACAATGGTCCCCGATGGCATCGCCAAACGTATGTGACAAGTGGGGGGAAAAGCCGGATGTAATTGTCAACGTTTCTTAAAAAATAAAAAAATAAATAAAAAAATAAGCAAATAAAATAATCGTAGGTTAAAGCTTGGCCAAAGCCAATTGTCAATCTTAATAAAAATAATAAAAATAAAGTGAAGTAAAAACATATGTTGTGAAGTTGTAACCGGATTAACACACAGCATAAGTAAAACATGATGGTTTAAAACAAAAGATATAGAACAAGCAGGTATTAGAAATAAAATGCCCACCGAGCAGAGCTGCAGCGCACACCGAGGGTCAAGCTCGACAAAACTCTGAGAGGTCGACCCTCCTGACCAATCTCCTAAAGTTGGCCAGAGAAGGTGCCATGACAACCTCCCTTGGCAAATGGTTCCAAGGATCCACAACACGATTACAAAAGAAAAATTTACGGGTGTCAGTCCTAGAGCGGTCGACCACCAGCTTCAGTGGATGGCCTCTAGTCCTCTCACAACCACGAATAACAAAAAACTGCCGGGGATTAACATCAAACAAGTTATTTAAAAGCCCGTATGTGAGTGAGAGGTCGGCGATCAACCTGCGATTTTCAAGTGTTGTTAGATTCAGAAGGTTAAGACGCTCATTGTACGATTTGTGATAAAGGCCTGGGAGCAATTTCGTAAACTTACGCTGGACAGATTCGATCAACACAATATCCTTGATCAGGTAGGGTGACCAGACTGGCGAAGCATATTCCAAGAGGGGCCTTACATAAGTCTTAAAAGCACGGACAAGAACTGTAACATCTTGTGATTTAAAACACCGTCGGATCAGAATCGCTCGGGTACGGGCAGCTTTCACGATTACGTTAATGTGTGTGGAGCTCTTCATATCACCAGTCAAGAAAACCCAAACGTCCCTATAAAGACATCCGTTTTCAAAGGTACAATTACCAATGGAATAACTGAAATTCTTATTATTTCTACCGAGGTGCAAAGTCTTGCATTTAGTAGCGGAGATAGAACATGATGGTCATGCAGGTCCGTAACAACCTTATATAGCTTCACATCATCAGCACATTTTGGGATATTAATTTCTGGGATATTTGTTGTCAGATCATTTATATAAATGACAAACAGTAGCGGGCCTAAAACTGAACCCTGAGGTACCCCACTTATAACTGGTTGATTATCAGACAGTCTATTTCCCACTTGGACCCGCTGTTGTCGGTTAAGAAGGAAGGAGTTAAGCCATTGCATGAGATTATTGCTAAATCCACACAATGCTAACTTGAAAAATAACTTCTCGTAAACAACCGAATCGAAAGCCTTTGCGAAGTCGATGAAGACAATATCGACTGGCTTACGCTCATCCACAGCCCTAGTCCAATGATCCATACAATGTAGGAGTTGGAGGGTAGTGCTCCTACCTGGAACAAAACCGTACTGGTCGGAATTTAGAATATTATTTTCATTTAGATGCTTGAACACGTGGTCGCGAATTATACGCTCAAGTACCTTGCACAGAACACAAGTGAGAGAGATCGGTCTGTAATTCTTCGGATTTGCAGAATCACCCTTTTTGTATACTGGAATAACCTTAGCGGTTTTCCAAAGATCAGGAATACTGTTAGTACACAAGGAACGTTTGAAGATCATGGTTAATGGAAGGCAAAGTTCATTTTTTAATTCTTTATAGAAGTGTGAAGAGAAACCATCCGGTCCAAGGGCAAAACTATTCTTGAGAGATCCAAGGACCCTGTAAACTAATGAGGAAGTTAGCCGGACATTTGCGCAAATTGGGACATTATGGTTTACTCCAATGGGAATACGCCCATTATCTTTTACAAAATTACTGGCAAATGCTGAATTAAAGGCATACGCCTTGTTCAAGTCTGATAAAAAGACTCTGGAATCCATCTTTAAGGGTGGAATGGATCTTTTTGCGCTTGTTTGCAGCCTAACATGGTTATAGAAAGCATTAAGTGAACCATTATTGAGAATCCGTTTTTCCGTTTGCACTGGTTTTTGAACTTTTCGGTTTGCACTGGTTTTAGAACTTCCTGCAACTGCATGTTCGGAAAGAGTAGAAACTGAATCAGGGTTTTGAATGTCAACAACAACATTCGGGGCCAATGGACTTGTTTGAACATTGGACTTGCTGCATGAAACTGGTTCATTAAATGCTGGAATTTTTCTTCCACTTTGCGAATAATCAGCATTTTACAACGAATTTTGAACATTTTTTTCTTCCCTGATTTTTTATGGCCGGAGTTCGTTCGCTTTCTACTGAATGCTCGCGTTCTATTTGATTTTGTGACGTATCATGACGATTTCGTGACATACTTCCCTCATTCGATGGTATGATGCCCTTATTAGGCATTTTTTTCTGAACTCGCACCGTGATTGGACGGAGTGAAAGCTACAGATCATCGATATTCTTTCCTGCTCATATGCATTGGTGAAATATTGTGAATTTGAGAAGAATTTTGAGTGGCTTTTGAAATATCGGCGTTCTCTGAAAACTGCATGTTTTTTGCTACAGAACCGTAAGCATTTAATTCTTTGTTTGCAAACGTGCACGTATTTGACTAATATAGCGGTGTAATGTAATTCTGCTATACGTGAGTACTTGATAGTTTTTATGGACCAAGCACTTGTAAATCACGGCCTTTTGCCACAAACAATTAGCAACGGTGTAGTCACGCATCCATATTAGAGAAAATTCAGTGAATTCTTCGTGTTTTCTGTGCACTGAACTTGTATTAGTTTTGTCTTGTTTAACTCAGATATTTTGCTGTATATTTAGTTTTAACAAATCAAGACAAGTTAGAACTTCATGCCCGAAAAATATTTTTGGTGGCATCTCACCCATGACTGTGTTTGATCATTTTCGACTAGCAATGTGAAACCTTTTTAAAAATTGTTTAATACTTTTGGCTTCTTTGCGAGTGGCTTTGAATGCTTTTCTGAATAAGTGGATGCACACTTCTCCGATTCTGTACTGTTTCGCATCGTAAGGTGCACCGGGTAAATGTAGAAACAAACAAACAAATAAACGTCTGAAAATCCGAGGAAGTCCATTGTGGCCCGTTGTCAGTCATGAGCATGGCCATTTAGCCATGTAAGGTTTATGTATTCCTTGAAAACTTCAATTACTTTTTTAGGTGTAGTTTTTTTCATGAAGTGCACAACCGGAAATTTGCTCTGAGCATCCACAATTACGATAAAAGTTAACCCTTCAACCTGCCAAAGTCGGAATGGAGTCTATCAAGAGGTTTAGGGTGATACGTCCAAGAATGCTTAGACTCAGCGGGTTTTCCACTTTTGCGCTTGGCAGGCAGTGCAACGTTTAACTTTTGCTTCTAAATCAGCATCGATACCTAGCAACCAACGTTTACAACGTGCCAAATATTTTATTCCCACAAATCCTAAATGTCTAGCATATATGTCTTGGAGTATTCTCGCACATAAATTTGTTAGCACGATAATGTGTAACCTCCATAACAAGCTGTTACATTCTACAGAAATTTCATTCTTTTTCAGAAAATAAGGTTTAGGATCAGGATCTTCAACTTTTTCAGGCCAACCATGTGTTACATACTTCAAGACCCTCACTAGGACAGGATCATTTAATACCAGCAAGGACTCAACAGATTGTAAATAAAGCACATTTTAAGGAATTTCTTCCTCCACGTCCTTAGTCATGGCATTCCATGATAATCTGAACAACATATCTGGTGTTAAGTTATATTTACCAGGCACATGCTGCAACTTATAGGAGTAGCGATTAAACTGCATACCATAACGCTGGATGCGACTTGCAGGCATTTGTGGGAATTCCATTTTTTGGACCAAAAATCCGTTATCAGTTTGCAGGGTAAAATTGTTTGAAGATACTAGTGAAACTTTTTTACACCCCACGAAACTCCAAGGTCGAGGGAATAGGCTTGTTCTGCTTTTGTTAGCTATCTAGATGCAAATGAAATCGGTATATACTGAGAATTTGGGGAGGGTAAGAAAAATGCACGCCCACAAACCAAACAGGGATGCATCGATGGCAAGTGTAAGCTTGTACTTAGGGTTATAGTGAATCAAAATGTTATATGTTTTAAACAATTGCCTAACCTTAGCCATGGCAGCATCACATTCAGGACCCCAAATCCATTTTTTCTTGTTACTTAATAATTTAGTTATTGGAACTAAAGTTATTGCGCTAAATTCGACAAATACTTGGCGTACTGGTTAATGAAACCAAGGAAACCCCTCTGTAATTTGGGTATGTTTCTTGGGTTTCACAGCTTCAATCACCTCGGGTAAGTTTTTTAGCCCCTCTGAATCGATTTTATGGCCTAAGCAATTCAGTTCAGATTGAGCTATTCTTTACTTCCCCAGACCGAGCTGGGCCCCAGAATTTTCAAATGCTGACAACAGCTGGTTAAGGCTATTACCATGTTCAATAACCTTACCGCTCACCAGGATATCGTTGTAAATGGCTCACAATTTTGGGTACCAGCTGTTAAACTAGCCGTTAAACGTTGAAAGACACCTGGGTTACAAGCCAAGCCAAATGTGCAATACAAAAATGTGCACAAACCCAAAGGCCTATTGATGACTAGGGCTTGTTGTGATTCTGTGTCTAACTCCATCTGAAGGAATGCATCCTTGAGGTCAATCAGACTAAATGTGTAGCTTCTAGAGACCTTACCGAACAATATGGCAGCTGTGGGGACTGGATAATGATCTACTTCTGGTTGCTAATTTACAGTTGTTGTGTAATTGCCAGCCTAATTTCTCCATTAGCCTTATGCATGGCCACGATGGGCGTGGCCCAATTACTAGTGCTTACTGGCTCCAAAACTCCATTTGCTATCAAGCATTTCATTTAATCATTGACTTTATCTTTTAATACGAGTGGAACTGGTCTTACTTTTCGATATACAGGTACTGCATCAGGCTTAAGCCTAATTTTAGCCTTAAAATCTTTGAAGCAACCCAACCCTGGTTTAAACAATTCAGGAAATTGTGCAGTCATAGTTTCCAGAATAATAGCTGTTCTATTAACTTCCTTTGCTTCTTCTTTTTGAAGACTTCCAAACTTCACAAAGATGTTAGTTTTTAAGAGTTTGCAGTTCTGAAAATAAGTTTGGTACCAACTAAAAGTTAAAATAGTGGGTCACACTCAAAATCTGCTTCTAGTGGCAACTCCGCACCGTTGAAGGTGCAAACAAACATCCACTTCTCCACCCTAAGTGCATCAATGAACAGTAGATTGGCTTCCAAGTAGTCATCGAACTCACCAGTACAGTCACTATCACTGGAACTGTCAGCTTCTGAGCCAGACTCTCAATCTTCATTTTCTTGAACTAAATGAGCCTCGTTGTTTTTATAGTCATATTTATGCTTTTCGCCACTACTTTCAGGACGCGGCTTAAGCTCAATTGTTTTAGCTTCTTGATTAAAGTGTTTAGGCTTTTTACAAACAACTTTTTAATGTACATTTTCGTGGCAGCGACCACAGTTGTAATCTTATAACGACAACGACTTCTGGCATGACCCTTTTAAAGCCACAACAAAAACAACCAAGTCTTTATTGCTTAAGGAGTATTTAGACGAATGATGTTTACTTTTATGTTTAGTCTGTGCTACAAAATTAACACTACTTCAGTCGGTTTCAGGTTCTAACTGGTGTGAATTAACTGCTTCCAGCAAAAGTGCTAATGCAACTGTCGCTTCCAAGTCAAGAGTGTTTTAATTAAATCGAGTTGCAAAGTAGGACTGCTAACTCCACTGACCAATCCGTCATGAATCATTTCTTTGTTAAATTTGCCTACAACGATACTTTCGTAACCACAATGTTTTGTAAGTACTTTTAAAGCATCGACCTACTCAGCTATAGACTCGTTAGGTTTTTGAGACCATTTATTAAATCTAAGTCTTTCAGCATTTGTACTGGGTGCTGGTTCTACTCATATTTCAACCACTTTAATTAGAACGTCATACGTAATGGTTTCAACCGAAAGAGGATCGATAATTCTTACGATTTTTTAAACATTGCATCACCCATGCTTGCTAATAAAACATCACAACGATTGGCGTCTTTAATTTGTTAAGCCTAAAGGAAGCATTTAAGTCTTAAGATGTACATTGACCAAGGATGCTTTCTTTGATCGAATTCTTGACGATTAGGTTTGACAGCTTCAGTTTTAACCCCTGTATAGTCCAGTCCAAAATTACGATCCCGTTCCTTTTTTGCTGGGAACTTTTTTTTATTGCTCTAAACCAACAATGGCATGTAAACAAAGATATCTAGCCTGGGAGAAAACTTTTCCTTGGTGGTGTTTGGCCGCCATCTTGAAAATGGCTGATTAGGCTGTACGCTTCATAGAATTAGCAGTCCAGGCATAAACAACTGTCGGAAAAAATAGTGTACACACAAAAAATGAACAGAAGACTCCAAAAACTACAGCAGAATCAATAAAACAATACTAATCCAGTCCCCGTGATATACTCCCATAGAAATTTTAGTTCTAATTTGTCTAACCAATAGTAAAGGCTTTAGTACTTATAAAAAAAAAACCAAAAAACTTGGATAGACTTTACCACAGTCTGCATGAGGTTCTACAGAAGCCATTTTACAAAATGGCTGCTGTCAATCTTCCTTTTTGCCTATTTCAGCTTTTAGAGGACTTACAGTCTCCCTTGAGACTGATGCTAATGATGGTGGTGATTGTGATGATGGTGGTGGTGGTGATGATGATGGTGGTGATGATGATGATGGTGGTGTTGGTGATGGTGGTGATTATGATGGCCATGATGATGGTGATGACAATGATAATGATGGGGATGATGACTGATGGTGGTGATGACAATGGTGGTGACGATGATGATGATGATGGTGGTGATTATGATGACCATGATGATGGTGATGACAATGGTGTTGATGGTGATGGTGATG